>CAOLHI010004766.1:0-99681 GCA_948474755.1 Ctenosaura bakeri
GACAAGCTGTGCTCGTCCTGGGAGATTTTATATTCTTAATGATATTTTATATTTTTAATGGGCAATGTTGGGATAGGTACTTGCAAAAATTACTGGAGGAAATAATTGTGCTTCCAATCCAATTTTCTAATAGGTAATAGTAGGCTTTATTACCACAAACCAACTAAATCCCGTACATGGAAGAGGTGTGGCAGAACCACCTTGATTTTAACCAGAAATTTGTTCATCCCTTTCTGGGGTCCCGGGAGGGACACCTCAATGTGCTCACAATGGGGAATAGGAATTAGCAAGTGCACACGCTAAGCAATGCGAGAGGCAGGGCAACCTAGCGAGATCTTGAACCCAATGTCTACCGGGTCAGGCCGAGTCAATGAGCAAACAGAAGTAAATAATAATTCTTTATTTTTGATAAACACAGTCAAAACATATGTATGCAAACACACTCACACAGACCTATTGAAAGAAAGGTAGGAATTGGATAGAGGGTTTTGAGAGGGATTTTAGCATGGGAAATACTACACCTGTCCTGAAGCCCGGGTAGTCTGAAGAAAAGTCTGTAGAAGTGGGGATTCTCAGCACGTGGAGCTGAGAGGAAGGCTCGTTGAATGAAGTGACAGCAAGGTGAGATGAAAGCCAGGAGTGATCCGAAAAAGCGCTCAAAATCAGGGGGTCTTATAGGGGAAAATGTGCCCGTAGGCTAGTCTGTTCCCAGGGATAACAATGGGTTTGGGGCTGGAGACAACGCCTCTGAAAGGTCAGTATTTTACATGATTGAATTATGTCAGCATTGTCAATAGAGTAGACAGTATGCAAATGCGGAGTGCTTGACAGTCGAGCTGCCTGCTCGGGGCAGGGAGTCTTTTGTAAACAGCGTGCATACATAATGTGATCTTAAAAGGGTACTTGCCTGGGGGTCTCCTAAAGCGGTATTACTGGCCTGCCTGGATCTGTTTTGAATGGTTCAGCTATTTTCAGCTGTGCCTATGTGTGTGCTTGTTTGGGGACCTCGCAAGCACATGGAGCGGAATGGGTAGTGAAGGCCAAATTCTTGATATCAAATGATATCTAATATACCACGAGTCCGGACTAGAAACTACGGTAACATATTACCCAGGGACAGGAAGTCGAACCTGTGAAATTGTAAGTTGCTAAGGATAATTTGATGCCTAAACCAGCAGTGAAAGTTTGGTTGATTTTCATGGAAGCATCACAGTGAATGTGATACATTAACAGAACTCCTGTATACAATTAGTATTGATCTAGAATTTCAATGTGGCTAGACAAGAAAAAAAAATATAAGCTGCTACACTGAACCAGACATCTGTTATACACTCAGTATTGTTACTGAGATTTTGCTGACAACTATAGGAACTTATAATTATGCATATATCCCAAACAATGCTTCCCATAAATCCTTTTCCTGCTCCTAGAGGTTGTACAAGACAGATTTTGCCTTTTGTAGTTGCTATGGAAATACAGTTATTTAAATGGGCTCTCCTTTAAAGGACCAAATAAGATTCCAAAGTTCAGGCTAGTATTACATGGATGATGGTAAGTCATGTTAGCAACTGTAAGTGGAACTACATTACAAGGGAGTCCTAAATCTATTTGTCAAGGCATCTGAGTACAAACCCAACATTCTGATTCACTTCCCAGAAGTCAGTGTTTCACTTCATGTGACATTGTGATGAACACATTGTACTCATAAGCCCTGGTAGCCAGGAGGAAAAGATACACGGTCCATATCATCAAAGAGTAATCCATGGTCTTCATGAGGTGCTGGGGGCTGTAAAAAATTAAGCAACTTGGGAGTACAGATTTGATGGGAATTTGACAGCTGGATACCTTTTGGATTAAACAGTAAATTACAATCCTCTCCCTTCCCATGTGACTTAAGCCAGCAAATGCTGTTTTCTAGTGAGCCGGACTAGTTTCCAATGCTTAGCATTCATTTGCTTCAGGTGAAGCTTGAGGGATTTTGGGGGTTCCAGCTCTCCTGCTACCATGGCTGGCTTGACATGGCTGTGATAGATCCAGGATTTCTTTCCAGGATTTCTTTCAGAAACAACATAGTTTTCAGCAAAAGTAAGGGGAATCCTCATAAGAAGTTTCTAGGGCTTTCTTTCAGAACTGTTTGACCTAGATGTGGTCCTCAAGCTGATAATGATGCATTTGGTTTCCCTAGGGATCAGCTTCCCTAGCGAAGTGGAGTGCCAAAGCTCACTTAACCATTTCTGTAAAAATAAGACCTGGCATATAGTTAAGTGATTCCCTCCACCTAACAAAGTGACATTGGCTCTGAACGACTGGTACTCCTTGTTTGAGGGTTGACCATACAACAATTCAAAAGGAGACAACCCAAGTACTTTTAGTTGGTCTTGTTCTGAGGTGGAACAAGACCAGTGGAAGCATCTGAGACCAGTTTAACCCAGTATCCTGACAATAATTTCCTAACATTACCTTAATTTTATGATTTCCTCTCTCAACCCTCCTCAACGATTGTGGGTGGTAAGGGGTATGTAGAGAGTGTTCTGTGCCCAGTCCTCTCTTCACTTCCTTTAGGACTTTTCCCACAGACAATGGTCCTGTATCTTAATCAAAGGAGAAGGGTACCCTGAAGTGAGGAAAAAATTATCTGATCAATAATTTGGGAGTGGTGGTAGCAGTCACATCAGAGGAAGAGAAGGCTCATGAGATGTCACACTAGCACTAGCAGATGACATTTTCCTCCTGCTTTTAGAAGGTCCACATAATCCATTTGCAGACGCTGAGATGGGGCTGTCACCACTCAGCATCCCTCCGAGGAGGAAGAGGCAGTGCTGGCAGGGCTGACTGGTTAAACTGTTGATCAGCAACAAAAACTGGTACAATATTTTGCAGGTGGGTTGTACGCCAGGGGCATACCAGTAGCTAGTCATGAAGTGGATTACAGCATCTTTGCCATAACGGCCCCTGTGATGATGATCCCATCTGGCAGCTGGCTAATATGCAGAACATGGAAGGTAGGCTCTTCCATTCAGAAGAACCCAGAGATTCCCCAGGAGGAATGCCCCCAGTTTTCCCAATTGTGAATGTCTCTGGCAGTGTATGTCATTGGTCAGCAGAGCCCAGGTTTGCTCTACAGCAAAGAGGTTAGCTCAGGATGCAGTGGGTATCTATGCTTGGTTTTCTGATGAATTTTTGGGGGGCTTCCTAGCTTTGGCTGATAGTAATTTCTTATATTCTTCTTCAAATCTCTCGGACTCATTTCTGCAAAGGCATTCTCTCTGGAAATGTCCCACAATAAAAGCAAGACAACTCCTGTATACCCTTTGTAGTACAAACATGATTTCCTTATTCTCTGTCCCAACTTCCTTTTCTCATCAAACCTCTTCCCCTTTAATTGGGACAACCTTAAGTAGGTCTCCAATTCTCTGGTTTGTTCTTCACAGTTGAAGCCACAGAGGCCATTAACTTTGCAGATTTCTTTCCCCCTTTCTTTTTTCTTTCCTGTTTCTTTATACCACACAAAGTCAGCTACCCTCAGATATTTAATCCAGACTTCCCACTCCACTCCATAATCTGATTTTCAAAATAACCACAAATAACTTTTAAAAGATTGTAGGATAAAACTGAAAACCAGAGCTTTTTGGGCTGCCTCCTGTCCTGAATCCCAATTTGAATACTGCCTAGCCATCTCAGTACACCAGCACAAGGACTGCCTTGTGTTTTTGCGGGTTCTTCTTTGACAGCATAAAATTTGTTTGACAGCATAAAATCTAGGGGGTTCTGAGCCATCTCTCTCAAATGGGTAAACAACCAGTCCCTATCAGCAGCCAACAGTTTTTCACTTATAGTCCACTCAGCCCTACTACCTACCTCCTGATCTCAGTTTCTCCTCCAATTATTTCAGTTTCTATCCTCCTCTGTCCACGTTTGTTTTAATGACCAAAGCTTGTCCTCTCCTCTCCTTTTTACTCCAGTCAACAATCTTAACAGCACATGTTCCACATCTACATATTTGGGATCATAACTTATGAACAACCCATTCAACAATTCCATAATCTATTGGGGCTCTGTGGTAAAAGTGCCTTTGAGTTTCCTGCAAGGATGGTATTCAACCACTGTTTCTCTCACTACAGTCCTCAGGTGGTCAAAGGACAGAACTTCTCAGCCTCCACATCAACAATGGGATCACTCTAGACTCAGTGACCTGTGGGCATGGTGAGAGTCTTATCCCCTTTTAACCATTTCCCTGGTATGCAAATGACAACTCCCTATCAACACAGAGGGTTTCACTCTCCCATTCACCTCATTCTAAATTTCTCCCAACATTTGCCCTAGAGTCTCCATCTCCTGCTGCAGCATCTTAAAGGGTCACAAGCTTGCATGCTTCTGTTCCTGCCTTCCTCTCCAACAACTCCAGAACAGCCAGCTCCAAAGTCATGAGTGTTCTCAGTGGGGCTGAGGCTTGGCAGGACAATACATCACAAGGGAGGCAGTCTCCCTAGCAACGCCAGTCACTCCTTCTACCGCATCTTCACTCTGCACACTAACAGAAGTCAAGCTGAAGGGGAGAAGACCTCCAATGCATTTACATTCTCTATAGCAGCAGGCAGTGAGGAAGTATGGGGATGGGGCGAAGATCGGATCTGTTGCAAAGCTTGAAAAGAGGCAACTGAAGGCTGAGAAAGGACAGGCTTGGTGGCAGCAGCACGGGGAGTAGGAGTAGGGACCAGGGAGTGGGTAAATGGTGATGGTGGTGTCACAGAAGTAAGGTGGGGTGGGGCTCAGAGAAACCCTGGGGCAGGGACAACTCCACACACCAGGAGCAAAGTGGCTCTCTGTTGAGTTGCTATCCTCTCTCAAAGATCCAAGTTTTCCAATTGTTTCTGATGCTTTTTTATGACAGGTCCTGCCTCAAAAGATCACCATTCAGGCCAGATTTCGTCATTGCCTCCAGTGGCAGTGTCACTGGGCCAAATGACACACAGCTCTGTCAGATGATTCAGCTTCTTGCCAGCCTATATGGGCAGCCGACCCTCCAGAGCTGGCATATTAGTCCCAAGGAACTAGTGCTGGGGATCTCTCCACCACCACCCCATTTTCTCCCCATTTTCAAAAGCTGGAGACTACAATTTATGCATACCCTGCATAGACCCTTCTCCAAGACCCCCTTCCCAGGAAGGGAGTAAAAAACTTACTCCACTGGCTAGGGTTTTGAGGAAGCGAGCACGGGGCTATATCAAAGGTCCAAGCAGTTTTCACTCAGACAAGCTCCCAAATGTAAGGGCCAGGTCTAAAATTTTAGACCTGCCTGTGGATATGCAATTTGTGGGTTGAATTCTAAACTAGTTTGGAAAGATACCCCAGGAACTTTGATCAAAGTGGCCCTTCCCTACCTCAAGAAGCACACAGACCATTTCTTTCATGAGTGAAGAAAACCCTTTATTATTCAAAAGAAGAGTTTTTATAAGTTTGGGGGGCAATGATGTCATAAAGCGTACAGCACATGTGTAAAAATCATGTACCAATAATCATTTTCCCAAGACTAGAGTCCCTTATACATAGATAAGAGAAGGATATAGTTAACAACAATCAACAATACCTTGATCACTTATGTTACATTTGTCCAGCAGCAAAGTATAGGATTATTGTTACAAAGAATAACAGAGCAATAAGAGCACTTAATGCCAAAGCAATGGCATTATGAGATAGAATCAGCATAATTTAAGTAGGACAGTGGGGTAGCTCCTCCTCTTTTTCCATTTCTTTAGTCTGAACAGTCTGTGAAGCATCGTATAAAACTCAGTGAAACTTACTTTTGAGTGATGAACACCTTTTTGGCCTATATATTCTTCTTAAGTAGAATAACAAAGTAACATATTAATTTTTAAATGAGCTACCATTCATTTGTTTAACAAGGCATATCAACAAGTAGCTCATAATACCTGAATAGAAGTATCCAACACAAGAAACTGTTACTATGGTTCAGGCCTACCCAGTGATAGCACTAGATATCTCTTTTGATATCAAACCATTCGGCCTTCCTCTGCCACCCGCTCCACGTGTTTGTGAGGCCTCCGGACAAGCACGTACACAAGTGCAGCCGGTAAGTGTTGGACATTCCATTCCCCACCTAGGCAGGCAGAACAAAGCCACTCTGTTGCTTCAGGGACCTCCCTGCAAACACCTCTTGCTTAAGTGCGACTCTAAACAAAGACGCCCGGCCCCGAGCTGATAGTCTGACAATGCCAAGCAATTTGCATATTGGTTATACTATTGTTACATCTGCGCTAAGCCCATCATGTTAAACTTAACCTTTGCCAAAGCTTCTGTCCTGCTCCAAACTCGCATTGTTCTCACCGAGTATGGCATGGCCTGTAGGCACAATTCACCCTATAAAAACTCCCCGATTCCGAGACCACCTCGGATCGCTCAAGACTTCCATCCCGCCTTGCTGCCATTTTGTCTGACGAGCTCCCCTCGGTGAACTGCGCTGAACTTTCTTCCCCACCATCTTCCAGCTTCCTCAGGAGGACTACGAGAAAAGGTGTCATATCACCCATTTCCCCCGAAACTCCCATTTCTGATTCCTTAAGTTAGCTGTGTGTGTTTGTGGTGTCCTTCCTGTTTGTTTGTCCTTTAATAAAGATATCATTTTTACTATTTTAAAAACTTGTCTGATGGCTTTTCTGACCTGACCCCATAGACATTGGGTTACAAGATCCCTGCTAAGTTACCCTGCCTCTCGCTAGCTTAAGTGAGTGCTCCAGCTAATTTCTCCAACGTTGTGTTTGTGTTTTGGTTATCTGGACACCCCTCCCGGGACCCCCAGAGAACAGGGTAACAAGACTCAGAATGAAACTTAATTTATTCAACAATTGGGCAGAGATGGAAGGAAGGGTTATAGCAGTAATATATTTATTGGGACAGTTAATTTGTTGGTTGTGGGCGGAGCACTAATGATTTTGTATTAATCGCTGGAATAATATTTTTGTATGTATATCAGTGTTAATCATTCCAGAATTAAATATTAAAAATTTTAAAAAAATTAAAAATTATTTAATAATTAACAAATAACATCTCGACATAACAGCCTGTTAAACCAAGGGTAGCAATTATGCAGCCCTTGAGATGCTGCTGAAGTGAAACTCCCAGCAGTCCTGGCCAGCAGTCAGCATAGTGACGAATGATGTGAAAGCTACACATTTCTCAGCTTTGTTTTAAACCAGTGGTTCTTAGCCTTTTCTTTACTGGGGACCCCTGTAAATATTTGTTCCCTCAGACTCCTAAGACTTATCTCAAGATTCAAAGATTTAAATTTAGGTTTAAATATTCAAATATTTATTTATTTATTAAAAGCTTCTGGAACTAAGATTCAAATTTCTGCTCAGACACTGGGTAACCTTAGGTAGGTCATATTCTCTCAGCTTCAGACAAAGGCAAAGGCAACCCCCTTTGAACAAATATTGCCCCCCAAACCCTGTGATAGGTTCTCCTTAGGGCAGCCAGAAATCAGAAGTGATTTGAAAGTCTCTTTCTTGTGAAAACTGGCTTATGGCAATCATAAGGCAAATTTATCATGGGGGTTTTCTTGGGAAGATTTGTTGCATTCCCTTTTTCTGAAGCTGAGAGAACATAACTTGCCTGAGGCCACCAACAACGTTTCCATGGTGAAGTGGGGACTCAACTCCTAGTCTCCAGAGTCATAATTTGGGCAGATGCACACACCTGCCACTGTGTCCTTTTCATCAGGGATGCAGCAGTGAGGTGTGTATGCAGGTGCTGAAACGACTCCCTCATTTGCAAATGAAGGAGCAGTTTGGGTGTGCACACACACCTGCCACTGTGTCCCTCAGCGCCCACACCCCCTGCTGCTGCATCCCTGACAAGGGACACCACAGCAGGTGTGTTCCCAAACTGCTCCCTCGTTTGCAAATGAGGGAGAATTTCAGCACCTGCACACCAACTCTGCTGCCATGTCCCTGTTGCTGGTTGGTGTCCAGCAGCAGGGCTTCCTAGAGCCCAGGTTAAGAACCTCTCGTTTAAACCATTAGTAAGGGATAGCTCATTCTGTGATCACAAAGCAGTAATCCGTCTTTCTGACAAATGCTAGTTATAATCATTCAAGAAAAGAAGAAATGAGTTTGCTATATTTCTTATCCACAGTTCTGAAGGCAGCCAATAAACGGAATGAGAATGCTTCTTTCGAAACACAGCTAAATGATCAGTTCAACAGTGAACTAGTTAATCTTAACTGTTTCAGTTCATATAGTTCACACAAAGCTTAGTATTCTATTCATCTCAGTCTTTCTTACCTTAAGGTCACAAGGTCACTCTTAGCTCTGCTAATGGGGTCAAAATGATTTTATGCTGAAGTCCCACAGTTCAGCCTCATTCTGCCCTCCTTTCTGTCACTCCTGGGACACAGAAGAGCCTAGCCCTGCAGGTCTGGGGCGATGAAGAAAGGATGTTTTCTCCCTAAGAATTTTAATCTACAACCAAGAGCCTGCTCCAACTGATTCCTCTTACCTGACACACGCATTCCTTTCTCGCTGCAGATCCTCGGTCGGACTTTTTGGACTGAGACGCATCAGCGCGTTCACAAGGAGACTCTGAGGGCCCCTCTCCCCAACAGCAAGGAAAGCCGAGAGCTGCCGTTCAACGACACCCAGAGGGCCACACGTCCCCCCCCGCCCCGTGCTAACTATCAGGCCGCTATCAGGTGGGCTCCTCCGGTAGAAGCCGTGCCGCTTCGCCCGCCTTCCTCCTTTTCTCCCCCTTTGCCCGGATAACGTCTTTCATCCGTGGCGCAGCGCCGGCCGCAGAGAGGGCGAGAGAAAGGAGGCGCCGGGGGAGCCGATCCGCGGAGGAGGGGAAGCCGTCCTCCCGGCTCCCGCCCTGTCCCGTCCGCCACCCACGGAAGGCGAGGAGGAGGGGGAGGCGAAGGGAAGAGGAGACGCAACGAGCCGCGTTTCTTCTCGCCTTTCCGCAGCCGGCTTTGTCCCTTCGCCTCTCTGCTCCCTGGCTCTTTGGCTCCGGAAGGGTGGCCATCCTTCGCCCGCAATCAGTCCTCTTTAAACGTCGACCCCCGTGTGCAGGCGCTGCTGCAGCCTTACGAGGGCTGAGGGAGGGCAGGCTCTCCGGGAAGCGAAGGGGCAGAGCAAGCGGGTAGCCTCCCTCCCTCCCTCCCTCTAAGGGACGAACAGCGAGAGAGCAAGAAGTGAGCGGGACTCTCCGTTCCGACGGCACGAAAGCCCACCTGGTTCCAGGGCAGCAGCCTTGGGCGCGTGACCCTCCTTCCTCAACCAAAACTGGGGGAGGGGGGCGGGCTGCCAAATCTGCCCGGAAGAGAAGACGGCCTTGTTTGCGAAGCCCTGGAAGTCAACTTTCAGGCTGGATTCCCACCCAGACACTCTCACCCTCTGGGGCCCTTCTGGTCAAACCCGCAAAAAGAACCCGGCGTCGAGGAGGGCGAAGCCACGTGACGGCTCGCTGGCGCCCGGGCAAGGCGGGCTTTCCCTGCGCGGCTCCCCAGGTGAGTTCTTCTGTTCCGGGGAGGAGGGGGAGGGGGAAGGAGCCCCGCCCGGCCCCTCGCTTCTCCACCCCTTGGCCGCTGGGGACCGCTCACCCGCCGGCCCCACCCCTTCAGCGAGGCGGGCCGCCGTCGGCTGCGCGCAGAAGGGCTCCGGCCAGCGCAGCAGAAAGCCGCCTCGCCACAGGTAGGAGCGACGGGTGGGGCGAGTCTCTCGCCGGTGCGGGAGCGGAGCCGGGCGGCGGGCGGCGGGGAGGACGACCGCTGGGAGGTGCGGCTCTCGCTCTGGAGCCAACTCCGCTGGAGTCACTGCGGACCCCGCGGGAGATTTTCGGACGCGATTCGCTCTTCCTCCGGCGGCTGGGGAGAAGAAGCCCGCGGTCCCGAGGGAGGGAGGGAGGGAGGGAGGCGCAGGGGTGCTCTTTGGGGACCGACGTCTCGGTCAAAACTCAACAAGTCGTAGTGAAAGATTGTGCGTGTAAATGTGCGTTCAAATCGCCTGTCAGCTTAGGGTGACCACATGCATTTCACAGGGCTGCTTTAGGGAAGGAATACGCAGAGGTGGTTCTGCCAGTTTCTTCCCCTGAAATAGAGCCTACAGCTCTCCCATCCAAGTACTGACCAGGGCTGACCCTGCTTAACTTCAAGGATCAAGTGCCTTAAGGAGTAAGTATTTAGATAGGAATTTTATTTGCCATTAGTCTTTAAGGTAGCAGAAGATTCGGTTATGTTTGCTGTTACATACTAAAGCAGCTGCCTTAGTGAAAAGTTTTGCGTGCCTGTCCAGCAGTATTTGGCTTCCAGCCTCTGCTCTTTTGCTGTTAGACTGGGAATGATATTTGGCCCAGCTCAGTCGGTTGATGCCAGGGCAAATCCAGCAAGGGGTAGAAGAAGTATAGGAACGCTTTATGGTTTTCACATATTGCAAAGAGCAAGGAGGAAATAGTCATAACGTGTACCTGTTCTTGACGGTATAAAGTGGAGGGCAGCGGCACACAGTAAGCTTTCAGACAGCACCTAAAAAAAATTACTTTGTACTGATGAAGGGACTAAAGCTCATCTTGCAGTGACCATTGCAATTCTTACCTGGTGGCCACACTCATTAGGTATATCCCTTGCCTTTTCTTGTCTCCTCTTGCAGGGCAGAGTAACGCTTTGTGGAATCAAAGGAAAAGACCTCTACTCCTGCTCAAGGGGCAACATGTATTTGGAGGATGGCTGAGGCTGGCCACAACAGCAGCGCTACAACCAGAATCCAGTGTTGGTTTTCCCAGCGTGAGAGGCGAGGAATGATTGCTGTGTGGGAGATACTGTTTTGTTTTTTCATAGTGGCAGCTGTCAGCAGTCTCCCATCAGCTGAGTTGCCCATTTCAGACCCTGAGAACAGGTTTGCAAGAGAGCCATCAGGTAACGAACTTTGTGGAACTGGAGGGCTGTTTCTGTGGTCTGTTTCCAGCTGGGTTCATTAGCTGCCTTAACAAATACCCTCAGCCCTTTGGCACCTTCCTGTCCCTTTGCCTTGAGTGACCATAACATTCAATCTGGCAAACTTGCCATTAGAGCCATGGCAGCATGGAGGAACCATCCCTGTTCAGCAGCTAATCTGCTACTTTTTCTACTCCTACTGTCCATTTTGTCCATACCCTAATTCCAACTTATACTTGTGTCTGTGGGAGAAACATACATTGCTTTTGGAGCTGATTGAATTCTCCTGGAATAATTTATCAATATAACAGTTTGGTGATAAAAAGACAGTCCTTAATAGTTCAGGAATATTGTCAATAAGTTTTTAGCTATTGTGCAGTTGCATTGAATGATGTGCAACTACAAATCACAGAAAAGGCTTTGAATGCTTGAGTGCCAGAAATGGCCCTCGTATCGCAAGGTTCAACTCCAGCTAGTAACTTTCCTGTTCAGCTTCCTTAAAAGCCTTTGGATTTCACTTTCTAATTTCAGCAGTCATTCTCATTTTGATTAGTTTCAACAGCATTATTGTGTTCACTTTCTGTGCTGCTTCAGTGGAAATAAAATGCTGATATTGCCCTTCACCTTACTTACAGGGGTGGGAGGAATGGAAATCTGCTGGCAGTAGCTGTACACTTCTGCATGAATGAAGTAGTTGAAGCTTTTGTAGCCTCTCTGAGAAACAGGTTGCTGTTTTTATGGCAGAAATGGATAGTTCTTACTGTGTCATAGGATTGTTTGTTTTGTCGCTGTTGTTGTTATAAAAGACTAATGAGTTATTATTCTGGAATTTATACGCACACACTCCTCACTCTTCCTGTTCCAAAGGACAAATCAGTTCTTCTTTCCTCCACAGTGGTCTATAGAGTAGCCTATTGTCATGCTTTTCATGGGAAGCTTGCAAACTGCTGCTGGATTTAGCAGAAATATTTCAGCATCAGGTTGGCACTGGTCAAACTCAAACCCCTCAGTGTCACTAAAGCACTAAACAGTTAAGTTTAAACGCATTAATGATTTACAGGTGCCTATAATAAATTGTAACTTAAGGCTCTTCTGTCCTTAAAACAGTAGATGTTCAGACCACACAAAAATAATACCTGAGTATTATTCTTTTGCAATGCAGAAGCTTCAGCTTCTTGAAATAACACAATTTTCCCTTAGTGTAGTGAAACTTAACATGTCGGTTCGTGGACCAGTAGCAGGTCTGCAAGCCATAGGCTATTGGTCCTCAGAAAGTTTTCAGGAAAGAAAAAGAACAACTGCAGCCAGTGGGCTCAAATAAGTTACGAGTCCCTGGCCCGTTAAAAAAAAAAAGTTTGTCCCTCATCTTTATAGCCTGATGAGAGGCACTGATTTAACGTTAAGTCCATTTTCTGAGCTCATATGTGACGCATAAGGTTATCTTGATATAGTGTCTTTCAGTATTCTATTGAAGCTTGTATTAACTGCAGTAAAGGGACAGACTTGTGTTGGGATCCTTGGAAAGCTGGAAACTGAAATAAGAAAGACATAGACATTCATGCTGAATGTTTTAAATATGCAACTGTTCCCATGTGCTATGATACCAAGTTTTGTTTTTTTTTTAGAAACAAATTTGTTATTGTAGAAAGCTGCTTAAACTTTGAAAATACTGGGGGAAAGTTCATCATAATCTTCAAAATTTTCCTTTCAGTGGCACCAATAATAGAAGCATCAAACTTTCACAAAAAGGCTATGTGAAAAAATATAAGACAAAATTGAGTTTGTTTTGACATTCACTAACTGGTATCTGTAAGCACATTGACGGAGAAGTAAACCAGTTGAACACAGTGAGAGTTACTGTTTGGTAAACATAGTTTCACAGGGCAGTGATGTCCTTTTATTGAGAAAACAAAAGGGGTAAAATGAGAAGCAGGGCTGGTTTTCACTTTGCACCCCCACACCCACCCTATAAGGCAACTGGGATAAGTATACTTAATTGGAATTCAGAATAAGGGAATGTTTCCACATCATATTTGGTTAAAGCTCATCTAGTTACCTGGTTTTGTTTTCAAGAAATTGTGGATAAAATTCTTTAGGGCTTTTTCCATAGCCACATTTGCAGAATTATGATGACATGTTAGCAATGTCCTCAAAACAAAAGAGCCTTATTTATTTAAAAATTAAGTGGTTTGTATTGAAAAGTTTAGTAGGAATTCACAAGTATAATCATTTTAATACAGTGCAGGATTTTCTTTTTCAATCTAAGTGGGTCACAGTTACTTGGAGTTACTTACATTTAGGGTAGTTCTGCTGAAATCCTTAGTGAAAGTTCTATTTAACAAAACTTTATAAACATAATGTATAGCATAGATATGTTTTGCACCTTAGACAAAAACCTGTTTTTGGAAATAAGTACCACCAATAGGATGGAACATTTTTCAGGCAGGGTTCTCTCTGCCTCAGCTATTGCTGCCACTGTTAGAAATACAATAAAACTCACCTTGACCTCTGTTGCTAATGAATGCCCACTTGTGTGCATGTGTCCTTTTGCAAGCTGTTGACAGAAGCTGTCTTAGAATGTGTAGAAGTGACAAAAACGTGGCTGGTAGCATATCTAACTTTTTTATATTTATAGAGAGGTGTAGCTACCCAGCTTTGTAAACACAATTTCCTAAGAGCTTGTAGTTTGAAATATCATGCAGTCCAAGGGCCTTTTCACACATGATAGTGCTTTTTAAAGTGTGCTTTTAAATGTAAATGCACAAACAAGTAGCATAAATGCACCACAAAATGAGATTAACTGTGGCAAGTATACATGAGGCAATGAACCTGGATGTGCTGCTGTGTAAAGTAGCTTCCCCTGTGAACAGCTTTGTATCCAGTACTCATTTAGAATTCTGTTGAATCATGTACTTCATTACCAAAAAATCTGTCTAAGGCTGGGGAATGTAAGAGTGCTATTCACTCAGTGTAAGCTGGTATAGCTGTGGTTATTTAGTGTAAGCTCACACCAAGTGTTAGCTGGTATAAATGGCAACATGTGAGTAAATTCAGTCTGTAAAGAAGGGAAAAAAATCTTAATACTTACCCAAACAGGCAAGCTTTACCACTTTAGTAAGTTTATTAAAGCATATATGTGCATTGGCACAGAAGGATGGTCCGTGTACTATACTGAAGATAGCTTTTGACTGACTAGTCATTTCTTATTTTTGAATGAAACAAAATTCCGTGCTAAATGCTTGCTTTTAAATCTCTAAACTGTGCATTACAATTAAATGATTTCTACTGGTCAAATGGGCCATGGGGTATTGATTCATTACTGAGGCTTGTTGTTCAACCATCCAAAACCTTATTTCCCATAAAGGGACTTGGAAGCATTTTTCCCTAGTGATCTAATTCTCCACACAGGGCTGTGAAGGTTATAACAGCTACTGCCTTGTGTTTCTTCTCAGCTCCATAAAATACATGTTGAAAGGAGGTATTCTGGAGGTATGTGTATGTTTGCTCATATGAATGCTAGCTATTAGTGGAGGTAGTGCAAATTCTAACACGTCTACGGGGAGTTGTTCTCCTGTTAGCAGGAAGAAGGCAGATGGTGGGGTTTCTGCTGAATAGAATCCAAACTGAAAATACTAAGGGCCTCATCTAGACAGAATTTCTTTCCTCTTCTTTTTCTCAGGAGTCCCACAAGAACAATGTCAATTTTTTTTTATGAATGAAAGTGGAGAGGCAAGACAGAATTGACTGTGTATGTCATTCACTGGCAACGGTAGAAATGATTAAGGAGGTCAGTGAACTCCTTTTGCAGCTTTGAACATGTGGTCACTCTATTCAACAGCTACAGAATAGATGCTGGGGTAAAAAAGCTCTTGCAATTTGCATTTGTATTCAGATAAAGATATTACTTTGTACGGTTGGTGAATGTCAAGTAGTACTAACTGTGTTGTGAGACAGCGGACAGTCAGAAATAGCAGTGGCACATTTTAAGAAGAGCATGAGATGTCCTATCCCAGTCATCCACCACTATTTGTAATCCCCTAGTATAGAAAGATCCCATTGCCTTATAATGAAGGTTTTTTTTCCCCCCTCCATATTAAGTATTCTGACACATGCATCTCTATCCTGTTGTAGTGGCTGAGTCAGTCATGGAGCACATGGTACTCCTGTAATAACCAAATGTGTCATAATACAATGGGCCCTCCATGTATGCTGGGGTTCCATTCCAGAACTCTTACGTAAAAGAAGAAACATGAATGCTCATGTCCCATAATATCTAATGGTGGCAACGTGTGTGTGTGTGGGCCTGTCACTGCCATTTTACATGTTGGGGCACAATACATAGCATGGACACAAATTCATGTTTCCAGAGGTCATGTGGGAGGAGGGTCCACTGTACACTATTTGAAATGTGAAGACCAAACTTTTCCAGGCATCGCTGTGCGTCATTGTAACAGAAGTGGCCTCTAGAGGGAGATCAGAGATATTCCCTTCAATTTCTGATTAACCAGAGCTTGTGGTTAATTTTGAACCATTGGGATGATACTGTGTTTTATTTGAAACATGCCAGTTTCAAACCATGGGTTCTAAGTACAAGTCTTGATTTGAAATGGTTGATGGTTTTGTAGCAACACCTGGGAAAATTATAGATCTTATCTATACTTCTATATTGTGTCAGGAATCACTCTTAGAATAGTGCTCATGTACATATTTGTAAAAGGAAAGTTAGAACAGGTACAAAAATCATAAGAATTGAAATGACCACTGAATTTCTATCACAGAGTTCAGTTTGTTTATGTGCTGATGCAGATATGTTTAAGAGCTTTATAAACCACTTTCTCATTTAGAGTAGGATCATTCTGTAGTTTTAATAGGAACATGATGTACCTTTGTGTGGTGTGAATAAAATTTGTAGTTTGGTTGCAGTATTCTTTTAAAACAGAGTCCTTAGTTTTTAAAATCATCCAATTTGATGTCTGTTGTTTTGTGTGTATAGCAGCAAAGCCTTTGATATTGTCTGATGTGCTATGCAGAACATTTCAGCTACTTGGGAAACTAGCACTCTTGCAGGTTCACAGCCTAGCTCCTGTGCGTAGGAAGAGTTGTCAGCTTGTCTTGTATTTCACACGTCATACCTAATGGTGGCAACGTGTGTGTATGTGGGAAAGAAAAGGTATGTGGGGGCAGTTGAGGATCTGGAAAGTTGACCAGAAGTTCTTGAAAGAAGGAAGCTTAAGGGGCAGATATTCCATAGACAAGGTAGCAAAGTGGCTGGAGGGGTCAGGGCAAGTGGTAAAGTGACTTAATGGTGCTCAGTAGAGGTGTAACTGCTGTAAGTCTTGGGTGCTAGAGAGAGTACTATAAAGCATTGCACAGAAGATAGAAGCCACAGCTGGTAGAATTGTGCTGTCATAGCTGTCATGGCAAAGAGGTAGAGGAATGCTGGGCACAGCCAGTTCTTTAAGTGCGGGCATCTAATATTATTCTGAGTTGAAATTTAACAAGATGATCATAATGCAATGACCACTCCACATTTGCGAGGATTCAGAGCACAGAACCCTCATGAATGTGGAAAAACCACAAATAGCTCCCTCCCCCTCACATTCCCCTCTGGAGCCCCCCTCCCATTCTCTTGCCTCTGGCCCCAGCGCTTCTGTGGGAAATAACAAGGCAAAGTAAAGGGTTTACCAGTACTTTCCCCTCAGACAGAGAAGAGCAGGGTACTGAGTTCTGGTGTTCTAGATACTTCCAGTTGCCATCTTGAGAAAAGAGAAGCCTCCCAGAGGGTAGGAACAAAGAAGGTACCTGATCAGTCAGTAGTCATTACTCAGCAGAATGTGCAGCCATGTGGAAGAGAATACATGCCTCCAGCGGTGGAGAGGAGAGGCTTTGCTCACCCTAAAGGAAAAAAAAAGTCCATTTTAAACACAATCTTTGCAAGCCTAGGGTGAGGAATGCAAGGGAATGGATAGGGGGAGGCAAGCACATGCTTTGCAAATAATCAACATTGCAAAGGTCAAACCCACAAATGTGGAGGGAGAACTATATTGTATCAGTAAAAGTGTAGGTGCTGATCATAACAGTTAAGAGAAATTTCCAAGATTCAAAAGTTCAGGTAACTGTGTTGATGCATACCAAAAAAACAGTTTTTATTTTCAGAAATGGCTTCTGATTTCTGATTCAATATTTAACACCACCAAATCTGTTGGATTGCAACATAATATTAAAGGTTGGCTGGGAAAATTCACACACCCACACCACTGTGAGGATTGCAGCTAAGCTACATTAGGACAGAAAAACTTGGGAAATGGTATCAAGTCTCCGTTAATCCTTGTGATTCAATTCTGTGATCCTCAACTGACTTTATTATTCTACTGTTTTTCAAGACAGAACATGGCAAAAGCTTATTTTGTAATTTCAACTACAGGTTTCCTCCATTTTTCTGACAAGTTAGGGAGCAGAGTACGGTCAGAAAATGGAATTGATTGAAAAGGGAAACCCATATCCTGTACTGTAGAGAACATGAAGGACTTACACAGGCTCCCTTGGGACCTATTGTGCACACACTGTTTGCAAAAGTCTCTCAGCCAGCTGATGAAAGAGCAGAACTCCCATCGAATTAATGGAACTTATCCTTAATTTGGAAGCATCAAAACAATGAATTGTCAAATAATGGGGCATTGAAAAGTGAGGGCTTCTTGTACTGTCAATGATCATGCTCCCATTGTCATGAATTCTGTGAAACTGTAATAGCAAAAATAGCTTATTGGTATTCTACCTCCCAACTGCGCCAAAGCAATGTAGGAACTTCAGAGGTTGGTTGGAAAGAATTACAGAGATGATATGTTCACTTCAAGAATTCACGTCTCAATTTGGGGGTTTCCTCTTCCTTCTTGTCCCCCTCCTTTTTTTAAAAAAAAATCATATGTATTCATTTTAATTCAAACTAATTCACAACCCAGGATAATCAACATTAAGAAGAAGAGAAGAAAAAATGCAGCAAAATACAACAGAGACTAAGATGTGAGGATAGCAGACACCCAAGAGGCACCTTCCCCTTTCCAATCGTCTGAAACTCCTAGGGCAAACCAGTGTATATCTACAGTACTAAAGAAGTAGAAGTAAGCCCTGTCAGTTTCATTGAGCATCAAACCCACTCTAGGATTTTGAGAATCCAGAGCAGAAATTTCTTGATAGATCCCTGAGGGTTGAATAAGATATTCCTCCCTTCTACTTGTGGGCAAGATTGGTGATAGTCCTCACTTGAGGCTCGCCAGATCAGTGAGTTGCAGGGCTAGACCCATTATTCACAAGGAGGAATATAGAGATGTAAAGTGAATTCATTCTTCTAGGATGTTCAAGCATGCAGCTGGTGGAGCAGCAGCCCTCATCTGAGCTGTTGGCCTAATTATGCAGCATCTTCCTGACATGTGCTTGTTGGTGGCAGGGTTTGTGGGCACAGTTGTGTGGCTGGCATAGGTCAGATTATCACTGTTGTCTGTGTCTGACCACCATAGCGGCAATAGATGGCAATGCCAGTTGGCCTAGTGGTGGTGGTGGTAGTAGAAGGCCAAGTTGACTTTTGTGTGTGTGTGTGTGTGTTGGAATGCAGCCTAAGGCTTAAGGAAAAGAAAGAAAAATGCCGTCAGCTACATGTGTGTGTGTGTGTGTTCCTTCTAGTTGCCTACTAAATTATGGCTACCCCATGAATTTCGTAGGTGGTTTTGCCATTTGCTTCCTCTGAAATATAGCCTATGGCACCTGGTATTCCTGGCACCTGGCAGTCTGACATCCAAATACTACACAGGGCTGATCCTATTTAGTTTCCAATATCAGACAGGATCTAGTGCATACATCTGCACAAAAAAAGCCTAACACAAAAGTTTCTTCAGCTCAGTCCTACTCTTCAGGGCTTTTTGCAGTCTTGAAGGTCTTTTATGTTGTGCCTGTCTCTTGCTTTTGCTACAGCTGATTATTGACTTAGTTGACTGTAAAGGCTTAACATTCTATGCAGGCTGGAGGTATCTGGATTTAATCCTCTCAGTGCTTTTGAGTGCTTTTGCCAGTGCCTTCCTCTGCAGTTGAAAGAGTGTGACTTGACTAGTGTAACCCAGTGAATTTCCATGACTGAGTGAGGATTTGAACCCTGTTCTCTAGAGTTGTAGTCCAGTGTTCAGACCACAACACCACTCTGGTTCTCACTTGTAGATGAGTTCACAGAATTTGTGCAAGTCAAATCTCAGCTTAGGCTTTCTGGGGTGTGTGTGTGTGCGTGGGGTGCTATGTAGGTAGGAACACAACATGTATTACTGGGCTTTGATTCTTAAAAATCCATCAAAGATTTTCATCCTTGTGTCTGAGATGATATAATAGAACATTGCAATGTAAGAAATGAGAGGGCTACTTCAGTAACATTTCCAGTAGGAAAAGGGAAAGTCAGGCTCGTGTGATCTGCATAGTCTCTTACCTCTCTATGTCGCTAATGTAATCAGAACAAATTATACGGAGGGAAAAATATTTGCAACACCTGCCAAATTTGCTTGATTTCATAAGGTTAATCTTTTCTTGGTGCATTTTTTTCTGGTTTGCCAGGTCAAATAATGTTAATTAGCATAAACATAGTCCTAGTGACAACCAGCATTTTTTCATTTTTGTCACTGGGTTCTCTCCTAGGATATATCATTTAAAAAGTACCAGCAGTTTTTACATATATTGAGGTTTAGCAGGTCTGTTCCTATGCTTACGTGATTTTCTCCCTGAGGAGGAAGCCTAAGACTGTATCGCTTTAATACCAGTATCACTGTATTGTGGCCATCTGTTGTATTAATCTAGCACTCTTTTGAGTCTCTGTATATAATGTTGTTTGAGTTTTGCTTTAAAATGCAATCCTTGGTTTTATGATGCAGTGGAGACTGTAGGTAGGCACAAACCTGTGTGACAATGGAGGCGTTATACAGTAACTTTGATATTTATGACAAGTGGCTCTCTAACCTTTGTCTTTAGTCACCAGGAAGGCTTTCTGTTATCAAAAGCAAACAAGAGGTCTGAGATATAAGAAGAGCAAAGCCTTAGGTAAACTTGGTAGATAAATGTGAAAGGTAATCCCATTAAACCAGCAGGGGGAGGGGGCTGAGGCTAGCCAAGCTGTGCTGTGTGATATGTCCCAAAAGACCCTCCAGAATCAAGAGGCAAAGCTTGCTTAGTAAGGATTGTATCAAGATCTTGATATATCAAGAAGCAGGTTGTGGCGGCCCCCTCCTTGACACCCAAAAGTGTTTGTATACGTGGAACATAGAAACAAAGACACCCAGAAAATCAAACAAAAATGAATGCAAATTCATTTTTAAACCACTTTTCTTTATGGGACCTGTATTTTGTGCTTTACTGGAAATAAAAATCTCCCTGTTGATTTGTCCATGGTAGAATGCAAATATAAATTGCCATATTCTTTTATCTTTTTACAGCACATGACACAGAGACCCAGGAAACAGAAACATACTCATAAACCATCTCTCTCTTTCATCCTTTCTTTTTTCCCCTCCCTCTAACCCTCCCCCCCACATAACTTGCTGACTCAGACAGAAACAAGAGAGGGACTTGCCAGTGAGTGAGTGACAGAAAGAGATTGGTTTCTCCCTCTCTTTCTCTCTCTCTGCCTCAAGGCATTTTGCTGACTGTGTAAACCAGCAAATGTCCCTGTCCCTGCCCTCTTTTTTTCTTTTTTCTTTTTTTTTTGGTCGGACAGTCTTGGGCCTGCATCTGTTATCTCTTTAGCATAACCTCACATAGTTGTTATGACGGGAATCTTCAGTTTCTGGAGGAAGGGCAGGATATAAATGTAACAAAGAAATAGCCACCGGTATACTTGAAAAACATAACTGTCTCACATTATATGGTTAACATTTTCAGGTGTGCCTCCCTAGCATGTAAAATAGCCAGCTATGTATTGCATGGTGCTTTATTGGTGGCATACATTTACATGCATGCGATACTAAAGACAAAATAGATCCAGATCCCTACTTAGAAATTTATCTGATTTTACCTAAGTGTGCCTTGGTGTGTATTCAGGTAGCCTTTTGACTTAGGACAACGCGATGAATTTCATAGGGAATTTTTGTAGGCAAGTAATACTCAGAAGTGGTTTACTGTTGCCTTCTTCTGAAAAATAGCTTACAGCACCTCATGTTCCTTGGATTGTCTCATCTAAATACTAATCAACTGACCCTGCTTAGCTTCACCTGGAAAACCCTGGAAGTGGAGGTGAATGTTGAAGACTGCTTTTTCTTGTAACCCAAATAAAAACTAAATTTGTGAAAGACATGCTGTTCCCATTTACTGCATCCATTTGCCACAGTCTTCTGCATGATTGTCCTCCCATGTTATTAATAGTGCAGCCTTATACATGTCTGCCCAGAAGTAAGTGCAGTGGAACTTGCAGCAGAATCATTGCCATGTGTACTTAGAGAGAAGTCTGATTGTATTCAGTAAGACTTCATCTCAGGTAGGTGTGAATCTCTCTGTTGCTCATAGAATCATAGAGTTGGAAGAGACCACAGGGGCCATCCAGTCCGACCCCCTGCCATGCAGGAACACACATCAAAGCACTCTCGACAGATGGCCAGCTAGCCTCTGCTTGAAAACCTCCAAAGAAGAAGACTCCACCACACTCCGAGGCAGCATATTCCACCGCCAAACAGCACTGACTGTAAGGAAGTTCTTCCTGAGGTTTAAGTGAAATTTCTTTTCCTGTAGTTTGAATCCATTGCTTCTTATCCTAGTCTCTGGAGCTGCGGAAAACAAGCCCGCTCCTTCCTCAACATGAGATTCCTTCAAATATTTAAAAATGGCTATCATGTCCCCTCTTAACCTTCTCTTCTGCAGACTAAACATATTCTGCTCCCTAAGTCACTCTTCATAGGGCATAGTTTCCAGACCCTTCACCATTTTGGTCACCCTCCTCTGGACACGCTCCAGCTTCTTGAATTGAGGTGCTCAGAACTGGACACAGTATTCCAAATGAGGTCTAACCAAAGCAGAATAGACTGAAACTATTACTTCCCTTTATATAGACACCATACTCCTACTGATGCAACCAAGAATCATGTTGGCTTTCTTGGCTACTGTATCACACTTCAGCTTGTGGTCCATCATGACTCCTAGATCAGTTTCACACGTACTGTTCTTTTCCTTTATCAGATTGCTGTTTAGCTCTTAGCTTTACATACATATATGCAAGTTGAATTTTCCTGGAAATATACAACAAGAGAATCCTGTCTCTCAGTACTGCTATCATTCCAGGCTTGCTTGGTGAGGACAGGGGAGACAGCATTCTCAGTGGCTGCTCTCACCCTCTGGAATTCTCTTTTGCCAGAGGCTATGCTGGCTTTCCTTTTGCCTGTAAGCAAAGATGTTTTTGTTAAAACAGGCTTTTAACATATAAGCAGGATAACTTATTTTTCTCTGAATTTTTTTAAACTTTTGTATGTTTTGAAAAATGACTTTATACTGTTTTTATAAGTGGTTGATATTAATAGATTTACATTTTATTATAAATGGTTTTTAATTGATTGTTCTGGAGGCTGCTTTGGGTCCCATTCTGGGAGAAAGGCAGCATGCAAATACAATAATAAAATAAACAAACAATTTGTATAGTAGCTACAAAAATTGGCCATTTCTGCAGAGCTGATGTAACCTCTGCTCAGCTGTTGCACCACCTCCTCCACCCTATTCAATATGAGTTATTTGCTTTGGCAGGGTTTTTTTTTATATATTAAAAAAAGTTTATACACTCATTTTTTAAAAAAATATAAATTAGCATAAAATCAGACCTAAGCTTAAAGGGAATCTGTTTTTGCAGCTACTTGTTTTGGGCTGCTGCCGAATTGTAACTTTATGAACATTTTAGAATTCTCAGGTTTCTTTAAAAAAAATAGGCAAGTAAAAACTCCACCATGAGGTAAGATACACACACACACACATTTCAAAATCATCTTTCTGATTACCATAGCTACTCTTTTCACTGCACAGATTCTCAGTCATTGCAATGATTCACTGAAAGATGTGAAGTTCTTTTTTCACAAAATATTACAGAATAAATGTCTGAACTCCAAATGTTCTCATATTTTGGATTTTTGAAAGGGCTGGAGATCACCCTCTTTTCTGGTTCACACTAGGTCAGCTGACTCTACTCTAAGTGAAGACTACTCAAGGGTAGATCTAGTTCACCCTCCGTTTTTGAACAGCAGCCTGAAGTCCTACTCAGTGGTGGTTCTGAACCTGGTGAATAACTCCTGACATTGTTAGCTGGTGATTGCACAGAAGTGTTAATGCACTGCCCACATTAGCCTGTATGCTTCTTACATTCATCATATTTTGTCTGTTTGGTTTACCAATACTATTCTTATTTTGCCTGTGTTATCCCTTCCCATTGTCAAATTCTTCTTGTTTAATTCTTTTTAAAATACTACCAGTGTGTTGCTGTCATTAATGACTACTGTCATTAAAGAAATGTATGAACGTTACATGAATTT
The DNA here is from genome assembly GCA_948474755.1 of Ctenosaura bakeri. Classification (NCBI taxonomy): domain Eukaryota; kingdom Metazoa; phylum Chordata; class Lepidosauria; order Squamata; family Iguanidae; genus Ctenosaura; species Ctenosaura bakeri. The sequence goes on from CAOLHI010004766.1 coordinate 23,470, forward strand.
ACTCAGAAGCAACTATCCAAGTTTGGAGCTGATGACTATATCAGCAAGGAAGGAAGGGTAGCTCCAATTTGCTGTTTGATCCTTGACCCTTTCCCTTTTTCCAGTTAGTCAGTTGAAGGTCTGTGTTTGGAAGGCTGGAGTTTGTGCTGCTCTTCTGTGCAGGTCTAAACATCACACCTATGGACAGCAACAGGAGACCATTCCAGGAGGAGGAGGAGGAGGAAGAAATAAAATAAATATTCCTGGTAAAAAAATTAAGTGGCAAGGATCATTCCCATTACTGCATTGTTATTAAGATATTACCCAATAAAGTGTCAGCATTGACTTTTGCTGCCTTTTAAAAGAGAGTGGTAAGGCTGAGCATTACCCAATGGCTTTGTCTCACCCAAAGCAGGTGTGTTCATGTGGATGACACCCAAAATATGTAATACTTCAGTGATGTAGGTACCAACTATATATTTTTTTTCTTTCTTACTTGCGAGGAGGCAACCTCTTGAGTCTAGAGATCAGCACCCCTTGCTTTTGGACTTCTCTTATTGTAGCCGCTATTTGAGGAAATCAGAAGTGATGATGTGTCACTTCCATTTTGGATGCAAGGATTTAGAGGGTGCCCCTCAAAACAATGTGTAATAGTTCTGGAGAAGTTTTTTTTTTTAATCCTTTAGATGTGGCAGTGGGTTGTTTTTATTTTTGATAAAAATTACATTTTTTGGCTAAAATAAACTGGGAGCTGGAAAGGCTGGAGCAGTCTCCCAAATGGGCTGCATGTGGTTCTTGGGGCTGCTGGATTCTGCTCCAGATTAAGTGTGAGGAGCCTCCTTTAGTTAAAGGGCCAGTTCACAGTACACAGTTCTAGCCCTTTGATTCCACTTACGCTGTCATGGCAACAGCTTGTGGTATCCTGCGGTTGGCAGTTCAAGAAGGAGTAATCAACATTCTCAGCCAGGGAGCTCCCCTAGTGCCTCACCATCAAACTACAGATCCCAGGATTCCCTAGAATGTTGTCATAGCAGTTAAGGTATAACCATATTGCTATATTTTTATAATGTGAATGGGCCTCAAAATATTCTGGGGAGGGGAGAAGAACACTAGCCGCTGCTCTGAATCAACCTGCAGATCTTATTCTCCAAAATTATTATTGTCCCATTATAGTTTTTCTTCAAGAGTATTGAAACAAAACATTTTTGGAGAATAAAAATTCTAGGTGTGAAATACTATTAGGGTTATTATTGCAATTGTGCCTACAACCACAGGGTGGAGCCTTCCTAACCCATGCAAGGATCCTGATGTTTATTGGATGTAGTCATATCTTTATAAAGTGTGTTAACCTTGAGAGGGCTGTTTTCAGGCCTTGTTCCCACTGCGTTGTGAAATTGACACTGGATCAATTTGTGTCAAAGTGCCATTGCATGTTCTTAGGGCTGAGCAACTAGATGAACTTGTCTACAAATTAACCTGTGTATGCATTAACACGCAATCTCAGTAACAGTATAGTTTTACTGTTCTGCAAAATAAAGAAGCCAATTTTTTGAAGTATCCAGTAAATACAGCCATTTTCCAGTTTTGAAATGAACAAAACACTTCCAGCTTACATTAATGCATCTCCATTTTGTTTATAATGTCAAGGAATGACTGAAAAAACTCATTCTAAAACATTTCTGGATGGATTCGCCACATGGCATCAGAGACTATGTTAATATGATCTGAATTTGTGTTTCTGTGCTGTAGTTTAATATGGATGGAAATATTGGCTTGTTCTGGCTTGTGGTGGGAGAAGAAATTCAAAAGCAGAGAAAACTGTCAGTTTGTTTTTTTCACATAAGGGGAAACCAGCTCCCCCCCCCAGACATTTTGGTTGATTTCAGTAATCCAGGTAGTCTTGCTTTAACTGCTAGGGTAAGGAACTATAAGCATGATGGTTAGTTATTCTAAAGTAACTAATGAAGGTAGGGGCATCAGGATATGACTGTAGAATGTTAAGTTCCTGAATCAGTGCCAAGAGTGGTGCTGCATTTGCTGTGTTCTCTGAACCATTGCAATCCCCTGTAAGGAAACACTGGTGATACAAGGCCCCTTGATACTTTTCTTAGATCCCCAGGTTCCTAGGAAGGATGCCATGGGTTGGCTCCCCATAAACAGATTATTGTTCCAACTCTTTTTGATGCTAAGGAGTGCTGAAAATATGAAGCCTCTCAAAAATGTTTGCTTCCTTTTCAAAGCTTTAGTCATTGGTGGCTTCTGCTCCTGCTGTGTTCAGGGCAGTTTACAGCTAACAGCAGAAGGCAGAGATTTGATGTAAGAATAATTTGGCATTTGGTCACTCTTTACAGAAATCCACAATGCTAAATGTTTTTAAAAGCTAAAACAAACTTTGGAATGGATGTTTTTGCTTAGTTTTTAAATGCATTTGTTGTTTTCTTTTCTGTGCTAAAATATTCTCAGTAATTGAATGAACCATTGCTTAGCCATAGCTTCACTTTCTCTGTGATTGTTCTCTGAAGTTTAAAATAGAGGCTAAAGGCAATATTTCTATACTATTGTGTATTGTACTACCTAAACAAGTCTGAAGTCTGCATGCGCTGGTAATTTCACGGCTTGACTTCTGCAATGCGCTCTACATAGGGCTACCCATGTGCTTAGTCCTTAAACTTCAATTAGTTCAGAATATGGCAGCCAGGTTGGTCACCGGAAGATCTAAAACTGACCATATAACACCAATTCTGAAGTCTTTACATTGGCTGCCTATTAGTTTCTGGGCACAGTACAAGTTGTTGGTTCTTACCTTTAAAGCCCTTCATGGCTTGGGGCCAGCCTACTTGCGAGATCGCCTTCTCCCATATAATCCACCCCACACATTAAGGTCCTGAGGGAGGAACTTACTGCAGCCAGTCAGAACTAGGTTGGCTGTGGTTACCCAGAGGATCTTTTCTTCTATTGCTCCCAAGTTATGGAATAGCCTGCCGGAAGAGACCCGGCATATTACCAGTCTTGATGGCTTTAAAAAAGCTGTCAAGATTGTTCTCTTCCGACAGGCCTTCCCAGACTAGTACTCCACCGCCTCCCACCAACTGTCCTCTTGTTCTTAATAGTCAATGTGTTTTAGGGGTTTTTAGATGGGTTGATGGGTGGGGAGGATGGGCTATGTTTTAATTGCTTTTAATGTATTTGATGTGCTGTTGTGGTGCCGCCTCGGTCCGTCGGGAAAGGCAGGATATAAATAAATTATTATTTATGATGATGATGATGATGATGATGATGATGATGATGATGATGATGATGATAATGATGAAGAAGAAGAAGAAGAAGTCAGACTGAAGTCTGGGATAGAGGAAATGCTGATACCCCACTTCAGAAGTATTATTAAATCAAGGCTGAAGGCTGAACTGCTTCCTTGGCAGCCCCCTTGCTCAGAGGAAAGAAACCAACAAAGCCACAACTTGAACTTGGAAAATAGTCACAATTTGCATGAAAACAGAGGGCTCTGGCTTTCTAGTGAATGTGGTAGCAGTGTGTGTCTTCAGTTAACATACAAAGGAGAAGCTCTGGTACATCATGTACTCTCAAACAAGAGTTCCCAAAGCTTCATCAGAAAACAAGAAATGTTGAAGGAACAGAGGCAACAGTTGTGTTTTCCCCTCTTCTTCTGAAGCCTGGAGTTTGCTCTTTTGTAAAACTGTCCCAACTGTGTGCTTTATTCTGATTTGTATATGTTGAAAAAAACAAAGATTTAAAAATGTTAATCTTTCTGGCTAGCATTGTATTATTGCCATTGGCAGACTTCGAGCATATCTTGCAAAGAGCAAGGGAATTCTGAGGGAAACATTTTAGGGTAAGAAGGAAGGTCCTGTGCTTATTGTGTTTATCTGAATTTCATGAGAATTAAAATGAAGAATAAGAACGCTTGATCCATTTCATATGTACTTTTGTTAAACCAGATGTCACCCATCCAATATTTGTTTGTTTCATTTTTCCTGCCTAAATGCAGTGCATTGACCCCTGTCGAAATTCATTTTGTTAGTTTTGCCCCAGCTCCCTAATCTCTTAAGGATATTTTCAATTCTGTTCCTGTTGTTAGTATTAGCTACCTCTCCCTTTGATTTGGTGTTGTCTGCAAATTGGATGAAATGCTTTCTATTCTGTCTTCCATGTTGAATGACCCTGAGACCAGGACAGAATGATGACAAGGTCAATCATTTCTCTCCAGAGTGAAGAGGAACCATTGTTTCTTGGATTCATTCTGCCAATCAGTTACAACTCCATCCAACATTAGCATTGTCTAGCTCATTTCTATCAGCCTGTGTGCAAGAATATCATGGGAACCTTGTCAAAATCTTAGTGAAATTCAGACATATTACATCCACCTCTTTAAAAAAAGGGATTAGACTGGCATGACTTGTTTTTGAGAAAATCTTGAGTTTTAGTAATTGGAGCATTTCTTCTGAAGTACAGTCATCCCTCCACATTTTCTAGGGTTAGGGGCACAGGACCCCTGTGAAAGTGGAAAAACTGAATAACTCTAGACATTCTCAAACCATATTTAACACACACTCAAAAAAGTATGATCACCATATTCAACCCACCATGGATTTCTTTGAGGCATCAGGGTTCCTTCATAAGGCAGATGGGTGGGGCTTACTGCCACCTCCAGTACTGCTCCACACCGTTTTTAATAGGGACTTACAAGCCTTGTTCATAGTTTCTCAGTCTCACGAGGTTTGCAGCCCCTATTAAAAATGGTGTAGGGAGACAGCAGAGATGACAGCAAATCTGTGAATAATTAAATCTGCAAAAGTGAAACCCACAAATGTGGAGGGCTGACTGTACTCAAAAACTGCTTAATAATCTGTTCTAGGGCCTTTCCTGTTATAGATGTCAAGCTGATTGATTTAGATTTGCTTGGGTTTTCTTTCCTTTTTATCACAGAATCATAGAAATGTAGAATTGGAAGAGACCACAGGGGCCATCCAGTCCAACCCCCTGCCATGCAGGAACACCCTTAAAGCACTCCCGACAGATGGCCATCCAGCCTCTGCTTAAAAACCTCCAAAGAAGGAGATGCCACTACACTCCAAGGCAGCATATTCCACTGTCGGACAGCCCTGACCATCAGAAAGTTCTTCCTGAGGTTCAGGTGGAATCTCCTTTCCTGCAGCTTGAATCCATTGCTCCTTGTCCTGGCCTCTGGAGCAGCAGAAAACAAGCCCTCTCCCTCCTCTACGTGGCATCCCTTCAAATATTTAAACATGGCTATCATGTCCCCTCTTTACCTTCTCTTCTGCAGACTAAATATACCCAGCTCTCTAAGTCTATCCTCATAGGGCACGGCTTCCAGGCCCCTCACCATTTTGGTCGCCCTCCTCTGGACTTGCTCCAGCTTGACCATGTCCTTCTTGAATTGGGGTGCCCAGAACTGGACACAGTATTCAAGATGAGGTCTAACCAAAGCAGAGTAAAGTGGTACCAGTACCTCCCTTGATCTAAACACCATACTCCTATTGATGTAGGTGAGAATTGCATTGGCTTTCTTGGCTGCCGCTTCACACTGCTGTCTCATGTTCAGCTTGTGGTCTATTAAGACTCCTAGATCCCTTTCACATGTACTGTTATCCAGCCACGTGTCCCCCGTCCTATATTTCTGTATTCCATTTTTTCTACCTAAGTGTAGGACCTTACACTTCTCTCTGTTGAATTTCATTTTGTTCGCCTTGGCCCAGCTCTCCAATCTGTCCAGGTCATTTTGAATTTTGAATTAGCAACCCCTCCCAATTTGGTGTCATCTGCTAATTTGATGAGCATTCCCTCTATTCCTTCATCCAAGTCTTGATGAAGATATTGAACAGCACTGGGCCCAGGACAGAACCCTGAGGCACCTCGCTAATCACTCCTCTCCAGGATGAAAAGCAGCCATTGGTGAGCACCCTTTGGGAATGGTCAGTCAACCAGTTACAGATCCACCTGACAGTAGCCATGTCCAGCCCACATTTTACTAGCTTCTTGGCAAGAACGTCATGGGGAACTTTGTCAAAGGCCTTACTGAAATTGAGATATGCTACATCCACAGCATTCCCTTCATCTATCAAGCTAGTAACTCTGTCATAAAAAGAGATAAGATTAGTCTGGCATGACTTATTTTTGAGAAATCCATGTTGACTTCTCGTGATTACCGCATTGCTTTCTAAGTGATTAGAAACTGAATGCTTAATGATTTTTGAAGAAGGGGACAACATTCACTCTCCTCCAGTCTGATGGGACCCTTATTTTTTCCTAATATACTCAAAGATTATTGACAGTGGCTCTGAGATTATATCTGAGTGTTCCTTTAGTATTCTTTGATGCACTTCATCTGGTCCTAGAGAGTTACAATAGCTAGGTATTGCCTTACTACCTCTTTATCTATGCTGGGCTGTAATACCCTTACTACATTGTTCTGTTCTGTTTGCACCAATATGAGCAGTGTTTTCTTTTAGGGAGAAGACTTTGGCAAAGAAGATGTTGGGCAGTGGCTACTTCTTTTCTGTCCTCTGTTAACATTTTGTCTTTTTCTCCATACAGTGACCCTACCTTTTCCTCCCCTTTTCTTTTGCTTTCAACATAGCCCTAAACCCCATTTTTGTTTTGTTTTTTCATCTCCGGAGCAAACTTGAGCTTGCTCTGAGTGTTAAGTTTTCTGACTTGCTTCCTCCAAGTACTGTCTGTTCGTTCTGACTTGCTTCCTCCAAGTACTGTCTGTTCGTTTGTATTCCCCTTTCATGATTTTCCTCTTCTTCCACTTCTTTTACTTTCCCCTTTTGAATTTCATGCAGGCATCCTGGTTTCTTTAGAAACCACTGTCCTTATTGGAATTGTTTGCAACTCTGCCTTTGGTATCTCAGCTTCAAGAAACTCCCATGCATCATGAACTTTGAGCATTTCTTTCTATAGTATCTCACACAGTATTTCCTTAAGCTTACTGAAGTTAGTGATCTTAAAATCTAGAGTGTGTGTTCAACTGTATTTGGCTTCCTTGTCCTTTGTATAACCAATCCCTAGAAATCAGTTAGAATCATAAAATCACAGAGTTTGAAGAGACTACAAGGCCATTGAGTCCAACACCCTTCCTGCATGGAACACACATTCAAAGCACCCCAGCAAATGGCTATCCTGTCTCTGTTTAAAAATCTCTAAATAAGGTGACTCTACCACACTCAGAGGAAGCATGTCAAATAGCTCTTACCATCAGGAAGTTCCTATAGTTTGAATCCATTGCTCCATATAGTAGTGTTTGGAGCAGCATTGCTACTCATAGCCTCCACTACTTACACTCCATTAACTAATTCTTCCCTGTTGGTTAAGATCAGGTGCAAGGTAGTTGATCCTCTTTTTGCCTCAACTATCTTTTGGACAGTGAAATTTTCAGCAAGGCAAGTGAGTAATTGGTTGGATCTTACATTCCTGGTGAAATTGGATCCACCTCAGCTAATAAAACTTTTTACAAAAGCTTTTCACATGTGTCTGGAGGAGGGCCTCTTACCACACCCAAAGGTTTGCTGGAATTAAAACTTGCATATTTAAAGCATATTAACCTTGCATGTGGAGACAGAGAAATGTGTAGAGATACAAAATGGCTATAGGGGGATTCCCCAAACCTCTCCCAATTCAGTACAGTATGGATGAACCTTTTGTGTTCAGGTTTTCAGTCACTCTCTGAGTCCTTCAACAGAAGCCTTGGAGAACTGTGCTCTAAATGATTGCTGATATGAGATGATGTGTGAAAAAATAAAAAGGTGAGGCAGATATACTTGCATTTGGGGCAGCACCCTCAAATGGTCTGTAGACGGTTCAAAATGTTTCCTTATACAAAGCTTACATGGATAAGTTGTTTCATTTCACAGCCCCATATTTGTAGTTTTGAATAACATGTTTCCTGAAACATGTTGAATTGCACTTGGTATAAGAACATATTCCTGTTCTGTCCATGTTAATTCTGCCTCTTTTACTAATATTTTCTGTTGATGTGATGTTCAGAAACACATCTACGCTGTTAATTGAGAGGTACCTGGAAATAATAGGCTGGTGGAATTTATGTAGCGCTACTATATTCCTCCCATTTGACTGTTTTAAGAAGGTGTACACCCCTACGGTAATGTCACTTGATTTCTTGGCCATTTTTTTATCCAGATTCCATCAATTTCTTTTCCATATTCTAAGTCATGGATCTCCTGATAAGTGATATAAGTGATCTCCTGATATAATGCTACTCCCTTCTCCTTTCCTGTTTGGTCTATGTTCTTGGAATAGGTTGTATTTCTCTATCACTATATTCCAATCGTGATCATTTGTACTGTCATACCCAAGTGGACCATACTTCTTCAAAAGGCTTTTGGTACTACTCTCTGGAACCTGAATTCACTGCAGAGAATAAGCCAGATATTGAAACGGAAGAATTATTCAAAGTTAACAGATAGTAAGAGTCTACAAACGTGTTAATTGTTTCAGACCAGAGTGAGCTGGGTTGTTGGTGGCTTGATGTTATGTGTGGGCGAATGTATCAGACACAACCTATTTAATTATCTCATTTCTCTATTTTAAGTATGTTCTACCCAATTTGATGTGTGCCCCCAGTATTGCATTCATGTCCACACTTGGTTCCAAGGATGTGTGGACCGGATAATACAGTGTTTTGAAAAATCTGGATAGAGCAAATTCCATATACATTTCTATTTGACATCTGGTAGCTATTGTAAAATTACTCATTAATCACAATTTGCAGGGAGAATTTATAGAAATGAAATTCGTCCTTCTCCCTGACTGCTGTTAGAAAAGACCATTGAAATATAAGTTGCTAAAGATACATCTCAGTTTATCTCTTCTTGTCAAAAACAATAGGAACTATGTAGATTTGTATGCTTTCCTTAATATTAGCCCCAGATTTTGTTTGTTCTTGACAAAGAACATAAAACAAACTTTAAGTTTTATTTCGTTTTTATTTTTCAAGTGAACTATATTTCAGTGGTGTGGAAAATGGTTACACATTGTAACATTATTTCTTAGCATTGGAAAAGATAATTCCTTGAATATTGCCCTCCAGTCCAAAAGGGTGTGGAGTCAGATTAGTTTACAGATGGCAAGATAAACTGTCATCTGAAAAAAGTCGTGACTAAAGGCTGTTTAATCAGGGACAGCACAGGGTGTCATCCTGATCTAGTAGTAGTTTGGTTCCTTACGTGGTTTGTGGAGTGCCACCATCTGTTGACTTTGCACAATTGCTCACTATTTCGCTAATTCTTTGTTTACGGTGACTTTAGTAAACAGGAAGAAGGCCATACTATTCAGCAATGGAATGGAGTGAAGGCAGCCAATACATACCAGTAGATATATGAGCTATTTATCAGGTTTTCTAATACACTTCAAACAGAATATATTTCCTTTGGTAAGGCTTTTAAACATTGATCAGCAATGGAACAGATGAAACAAAAATTCCTGTGTAACTTTAGTTTACGGCAATGCTACTGAAAAGTACTTCATATTGTTCAAAACATAAGCAGCAAATTGCCAAGAGATCTGCTTTCTACAACTTTCTTGGATTTGTTACCCTGTTCTCTGGGGGTCCTGGGAGGGGCACCCAAATAACCAAACAACACAACCTTGGGGAAAATTAGCTGGAGCACTCACTGAAGCTAGCGAGAGGCAGGGTACAGGGTCAGGTCAGTCAAGCAGTCAGACAGTTTAAAATAGCAAAAATGGTGTTTTGTTAAATACCGACAAATATCAACGACAACACAGTCACACAGCTAACTAAAGAATTGGAAATAGGGGTTTTCAGAGGGAAATGGGTGATACGACAGCTGTCTCATAGTCCTGTAGTTTGAGAGCAATGTTGGGGTGCAGGGAAGAAGCTCAGCACGGTTTGCTGAGGGGAACTCGCTGAATAAAGCGGCAGCCAGGTGGGATGTAAGTCTGGAGCGATCTGGGATTGAGCGGGCTCAGTTACCGGAACTGAGGGGAAGGCTCGCCAGGCAAAGCGGCAGCAAGGAGGTCTGGAACTCGGGAGTGATCTGAGGAAGGTCTCGGAATCGGGGGCTTTTATAGGATGAATTGTGACTGCAGGCCATACCTTACTCGGTGAGAACAATGCAATTGAGGAGCGGGACAAAGCTTTGGAAAGGTCAGAGTTTAGCATGATTGGCTTAGGGTCAAATTTACAGTAGTGTAGCCAGTATGCAAATGCGGAGCACTTTGTGAGGCTACCTGCTCAGGGCAGGGAGCCGTTGTTAGTATCACGCATAAGCAATGAGGTGTTTGCCGGAGAGGTCCCTGAAGCGATGAACCGGCTCTGTCCGGCCTGCCTAAGTGGAGAATTGAATGTCCAGCAATTATCGGTTGCGCCTGTTTACGTGCTTGTCCGGAGGCCTCGCAAACATGTGGAGTGGGGTGGCAGAGGAAAGCGAATCATTTGATATCAAAAGAGATATCGTGTGCTATCTCTGGGTAGGCCTGAACCGCAGTAACAGATTGCTATATTCAACAGGAAAGAAGTAACTGACATTAGAAAAACACATCAAGATTTCAGGTATATGTTGTTCATTACTAGTGGCTGATGTATCTCTTAGCATATGTGATCTATAATGCTACTTGGAGAGCTTTTGTTTTGGGAAGTCAGAAGATCGTATGTTTTGGGGAGTCAGCCCTGATTGATTACACTATTTGCACACAATTGTGCACACAATTGAAGGAGATAGGATTTCTGCTGAGTTACTAACTTGGTTGAGGGCAGAGGTAGCAGCTGCTAGCTCTATATGACAGTTGCCTCAGTCTCTGGAACTCAGTCTCCCAGGGGAGAGAAGAAGGTGAGTTTGTATTTTGGAAGGGTCAGTGTTGAGTATTTGTGCTGCTTGGAGGCTTGTGCAGATGTTTTTGTTTGTTCTTGAGTTGTGTGCTCTCCCTCAGCATATGATGCTAGTGGGTAGGGCTTGTGTTGAGTCACTGATTTGGTTGGACCAAATCTCAGTCTCTGGACCTCAACAAACAGGAAGAAGAAAGCAGATGTCTTTGTGGGCATTTCTCAGGAGACATTGAGGGGAAGGCCTGGACACCTGTGCCACTACTTATATAGGGAAATGGACACAGATGGTGACAGAGTTATTGTAGTAACTTGCAACGTATGTGCCATATTTGCTTTTCTCCCAGAGAAGCTATACATGTAGTAAGGGCAAAGTGTGTTGCCCTCCTTTTGGAAGAGAAGGTGCAGGAACTTGAGGCCTGTAATTATCTAAACAGGGAGGATGAGGTGAAGAAGAAGAAAACGACAAGATTCACTTGGAATGGCAATAACTCTAGGCAGGGCAGCCATTCCCAAACACAAGAGGGAAATGCTTAAATACTTGGAGGGATGTGACACACAGAAAGAGGGTTATCAGAAATTATGTTTCAAGCGAGGAGTGACACAGTTGATCCCAAACTCTCTGCTTGATTGGAGATTATGAAGCAAAGGAACAGGGGCAGCATCTTCATATCTCTGGAGTCATGGAAGCAATGCTGGCAGGTTCTATGGATGGAAACACTAGTAATAACCGGAGGAACAAATGACATGTATTGGTAGTAGGTGGTTCCCTGTTGCAAGGAAGACAATCTGTGTATGTGGGCCTGAGAACATGTCACAGGAGTATATGCTCCTTGATGAAGATCCCTGATGTAACAGAGAGACTTACAAGACTCCTCAAGTCTTTCAACCATTACCCTTCCTTTTGATCCACATTGGGACAAATGATATTGCAAGATACAGCCTTGAACATATTGCAAGGAGCTACAGAGTTTTGCAGAGAAAGCTAAAGGGCGTTGGAGCACAGGTTTGTTCATCATTCCTTCCTGTTGAAGGACATGGCCCAACAAGAAGGCGAAGAAAACTAGAAGTGAAAAACTGAGTTACATGAGGGTGGGAGACAATATTCCAGAGGGCAGAGAAAAAAAATAGGTTACCCTGAAGGATGAGTGGCTTGTGCAGAGAGGAGGACAGAGAGTGCAGCCCCTGAAAGGTTGGATCTCAGATGCTCAGTGCCATGGTTATTGCTCTGCCTTCTGGCAGTAGCCCTATGAGCTTCCTGAGAGTTTATTTGATTACCCTTGCTTCTCAAATTCTGTGTGAAACCTCAGATAATCTGCAGATATGAACTGAGATACTACTAATATGTGGGTGTCAACTGGTTTTGTCTCTTCCCCTTAAGAGAAGTAGTTTATGATTGACAGTAGTACTTGAACCAGGGTAATGGGCTTGATGTAGGCCAAGAAATTGAGAATCAGTCCTGAGGAAATAGAGGCATAATTTGGGGAGTTCATCTTTTGTGGATGGGGTGGCACTCCCCCATAGTAGATAACTGTGGAGGGGGTAGGGGCCAGTTTTTGCTTCCACCCACCTCCAGGTGCCAAAACTCCATGTGCCAAAACTCCCATCGTTGTTGTGTGCCTTCAAGTCATTTCCAACTTACAGTAACTCTACAGTGAACCTGTTACAAGGTTTTCTTGGCAGAATTTGTTCAGAGTGGTTTGTCTTTGCCTTCTTCTGAGGCTCAGAAAGTATGACTTTCCCAAGGCCACCCTGTGGATTTCCATGGCTGAGTAGGTATTTGAGCCCTGGGCCATTTCCACCCTACACTGTTATGGTACTATTATTCCACTTTCAACTTCCTGTGGAATTCTAAGGTTTGTAGTTTACTGAGGCCAAAGAGCTCTCTGGCTGAGGAATCTAAGTGCCCCTCCCTAACAGTGGAAACCCCAGGATTCCGTAAGATGTTGAAAGTAGAATAATAGCACTAGAACAGTGTAGGGCAGAAATGGGCCTGGTCTCCCAATGTGTTAGTCCAATGCTCAAACCACTACATCGTGCTAGCTCACTAAAGCCCCCATGCCTTCTTTTTCTCCAGTTCTCTACATACCTTAGAAACTTACCAGGATCCTCCAAAATTGGCCAGTATTAAAAAGGAAGGAAATTATGTCACTTCTGGTTTTGATTTTGACTGATTTGGTGGATCTAGGTATGCAGGGGGGTTGGGAGAGCAAAATTACTGCATTTTACAACCATAGCAAGCCTTGGGTAATGAAAAACCATCTGTAGATTTTTAGAATTATTTTTAGGGGGTCTGGGAGCTTTTCTGGACTCCTGGTACTTTGAGGCCCCACTGGCCAAAGTTTGCTCTTCCTGACCCCCCATGTCCTAAAAGATCAGGCACATAATTAGGGGCCTCAGTGGCTCAGAGAGACTTTTGTCAATTCAGGCTATAGTACCAGTAGTGATTCTAAATGGGGAGAGACTGCCTTGTGAGATTCAATATGTTTTCAAGAAGCCTGCCATTTGGCTTGTTGGAGAGTATTATGTCTTGAGCTGCCTTTGAAAATGAATTAGAAATATATTGACCAGAAGAACATGGTGGGTGTACTGTGACCTGTCACTGGCTGATATGATCAATCCTGGAGATCTGTGTTTGCTACCTGTCTGTTTCTGGGCCCAGTTCAAAGTTTAATGCTTAAATACCCTAACTGCTTAGGGCTATTTTACCTGAATGAGCATCTCCTCCCAAATTTAAATATCTAGACCCTGACGTCAATATCCAGATATCCCTGCCAAATGAGACTAGGTGGCTGGCCTTTTCAGCGACGATGTTCTTCCTGTGGAAAGTGAAGTTTACCTGTTGTATCCACTGCAGTATTCCCAGTATTGGCTGAAGTGTTTTGGAACTGTAATATTCCTACTGTTGGTTTTGCTTTTAATGTGCTGTTGCTAGACATGCTTTGTTTTTAACTTTAAGTTTTATTGTAATCGTTTTATAGTAATTTACTACTTCATGTTTTTAGTTAGCGCTTCACCTACAGAACTTCCGCTATAACATAGTCTAAAAATTAATGGACATTCCATATATACCTCGAAAGTATGCCAGATAAACACTGGAAAAATATTTTTTTTTAAAAAATTAAAAATTATTTTTAACTTGCTGGGAGCTTGATCTCATTCATCTCTTTGGTTGAAGCCCTATGTGCACTTATTTGGATGTAAGTACAATGGAACTTGACAAGACTGACAAATTAGAATGTAAGCTTGCATTTCTCTTTAAGAAAATATACCTTTTGCTAACCTCCAGAGGAACAGTTAGCATGAAGTGTTATCCTTTTTTGAATGATGGATCAGATTGGGCTAGGATGTTAAAGTTTTTAAAGCAGGTGAGAAAAACCTGGCTTAAAATTAACTGATGTTGATTTTCACTAGTAGCATTGGAGACTGCTCTGAAACTAGGGCGGTTGTAGTTGGAATAACAATTAATGTGCACAGAACATAATCCCAGCTGGAAACTGGTTTTTGAATAGAGTGTCTGGCTCTTCCTCCTCCCTTTTCCTGTATTGAACCTACTTATTGGCTCTGGGGTAGGGTGGCTTCCGTTTTTAATTAGACAGCATGGCAAGACTTTGTTCATTGTGGCTATTCAGTTTGTTGTCCTGAGGTCATTCTTTTTCAGTGTGGGTCAGGAGCTTTCAGGACTCAGGTCCTACACTGCTGTTGCTTCTTGCTCTGTTTTTTTGTTTTTAATCTTTACTTCATTCTTGAGGTATTAGCTGCCAGAATTAGTTTAAGAAGTAGGAGTGGGGTCTCATGAGATAAAGGTATAGAAAGAAACCCAGTACAGTTCAGTACATATAGCTGCAGAACTGCAAGGGTGAGCTGTGAGGCATTCTTCTAATAGTTGTAGTACTGCTTTAAAAAGCAGTACTCTTCCTCCTTTCTTTCTTGTTAGTTCTGCTGACATTTGTCATTTGTGTAATAATCAGCTTCAGGGAGTCCATTTATTACAACTGTAGTCCTGGAATAAAGTGACAAGCAAGTTACGTGAATGTAATTCCTAAACACGTCTGCTCAGGACACCAGCTGTAACATTTCAGTTCCCTTGCTTTGTGGAACTTGATATTTAGGAAATATCAAGGAAGTATTATGTGGCAAATACCATTTTGCAAGTATTGTGATTCAAATTTACTAAGAATGTGTTTACTAGGAGTGGCCCGGCTAGGACGGAGGCTCCAAATTATGTCATATGATACTGAGATGTGGTCATTTAACCTTCATTTTATCAAGAACTTTGTATTAGTGTGATATACGAGGGGAACAACAAACTTTAACCTTTGCAATAGTTGCTTTTGAAGTAAAGGGCCTAAACGCAGTCACTATTCCTAACTAGAGTTGATATCCTGAATCAGTGGGATTTATGTAGATAGTGAGTTACTGTTCAGGCGCTGACTATATTTCATTTGTGAGTAGGCATTGCTTTTTGGCCAGTTAGGTTAAGTACAATATTACATCTTGGTTGGAGCTGTTGCAAAAAAGAAAGTCAAGACTTCAGACTAATGCTCAGATATTAAGGTTCATTATGATATGCTTTGAAAGTGATCTTCAGAGGTAAAATAATTCTGATTTTTCATGGCAAAATCTAAAACAGTTCATTTCAGTCCTCTTCAGACATTTACGGTACTTCTCTGACTACTGAATCTGCATGGGAGGGAGACATATCATTTGTGTCAGAAGTTTTCACCTCTTCCAGATGCACATTCCTTTGCATGTTCATGCATGCTACTGGCATGTGAAGGAATGTATGCATATATTGCAGATGAAGTATCCCCAACCACACCTTCCCTGCTATATACAAGCTCTGTGGATGCATGGTAGAGCACCAGTAACATCTGAAATGGATTTTTATAATGCTCTGTGTTATACAAAATTTGTTTCCCTTGTAGCTTTGAAAAAGAAAACTCTTATGTGCATCGCAAGTACATAACTCAGATGTTAAAAGTATTTTAATATCTGAGTGAAAGATACTGGCGTCCTGTCTTTTTGTTTCTTCAGATGTTTAGTGTTAATTATACAAAACATTCCCCCCGCCCCCACTGCCCTTGGATTGCTCTACAGGCCTCTGGCATTGCTACTGTTGTCCAGCCCACCCTTTTGCATAGCATAGGGTTTTCCTCCTATGGTACACCTGTCTGCTGCTGTTCTGAAGCAGAGACAGCAAGGATGAGATGAAAGGCATTCTTTCTCATTGAAAGGGTACAAACATGTTTCGCACAGCATTTCCAATGCAAAAGGGCCCCTTGAGCATCGTGTAAATGTGAAGAGCGGTCCACACGACACACTCACATTTGTGCAACACTCAAGGGCCTGATGTGGACCGAGCATGCATTGTTTCATTTTCGGCTTGAAGCTGAAAATGCTGCGCAGTCGCACATCGGTCCAGGGCCCCGCACATACTTACCTGGCGTGTGGAGCCTCAGGAGCCGGGCCGGTCATGCTTCCTGTCCAGTGCAGGCTGAGAAAGGTCCCAGGCTGCACTGCGAAAGGAAGAGGCAGGGCACTTGCACGGCCAGGAAACAGCTGTGGAGCCTATGGGACCGGGACGCGAGAGCCTCTCGCTGGAGGCTGCTCGTGCAAGCCCTGCACCCCAGCTCCACAAAAGGGTCATAGTGTGGACTAGAAGTGGAACAGTTAGGAACTTCTGTTCTGACCAGTCACACAGATTGATGTCCATATTTAATGATGAGTGAACTTTCCCAAGGACAAAGTGGAGTGAAAGCAGTGGCTATAAAAGGGACTCAATACCCAAACCATTAAACCACGTTGGCTCTCAAAAACATATACGGTAGGTCCTCCACAACCTCTAGAGATATGTTCCCAGACATAATGTGGATGCCAATAAACACAGATAATACCAAACACTATATTTTGGCATCCAGGCTAGGCAAAGTGGTGAGGGAAACAGCTCTACCACCCAGTTCTTCCTGCTTTCTTGTCAGAGGGCATGCCATCTCTGCCATGTCTAGCTTAGCCAGAGTATAGCCATTTTGCTGTACTTCCTTCACAGCTGTGTTCCCTTTAGTGATTGAGTGATGGGAGGGGTTGTTGGTCAGAGAATGGAAACTAAGGTCATTCAAGAGGCTGGTTTGAGATACAGTATGAGAATGGTATGAGCACAGGAAAGAGCGGGGATGGGTGAGAGATGTTCAAAAAAGTGATACTGTTTGCTCATCTCCCGTTCTGGCAAGGACATTGGTTGTGTTCTGCACCTAAATTTTAATAAATACTTTTTGGACTTTTTCATGAAGATTGATTATTGAATTGAAACAAGACCAGGCATTACAATTCCTTCCTGGGAGGCAAATCCAGTAGGAGGCCTGGCTGCTTGGAGCCATGTGCCTCTCTTGGCCAAGGAAGGAGCTTTCATCTTGTTTCTTGGATGAGAGAGGCACCAGGGGAGCTGTGTCAGGCTTCCCATGCCTCTCTCAGATGAAGAAGGAGTGTCTGTTTCCTTACTTGCCCAAGAGATGCACAGGAAGCCTAGCTATTCCTTGCCATACATTTCTCTTGACCCGGCTGTGCAGAGCAAGGATCCTGGCTGCCAGCTGCAGCCACAGCTCTGGAGTGGTTTGTAGGTAAGTGAAACCTTGGATACCAGTCAAACAGTTGTGGAGGACTTGCTGTACAGGCTTTGCATTGATAGAATATCATAAACCAATTTAAAAAAACTATGTGTAGGAAGAAAGGGGAAGGCATCTCATGCAATAGAATTTGAGGAAAACCACCAGATGCTTAACTAGGATGATCTGTTGAGTACACATTGTTGATCTTGCAGCCTTACTTTCTGCCTTTCAGTTACCTGAGCTCTAAAGTAAATTCAGTTCTCATATAATGAATATTTACTAGACTCAGTGAAAGAGGAGAGAAGTTTACTTCAGTCTAACAGAAGCACACTCTTTTGCCCAACGCTTGTTTCTAAAAAATTCTGAATGCTTGTAATAGCATGATTCTGTGCTTTAAGTGGGCCTCCAATATTTAGTTGATGGGCTTTATTTGGAAAACAAAGTTACACCACAGCCTTAGATGTCTGATAGATTAATCTCGTTCCATACTAGCTAGAATTTTGTCTAAACACACATACTTCTGTAGAAGTTTTGATTATATTCCTAATTTGCATGAAGGTTCTATTTAGTCTCACATCAGCTGCTGAAATAGTTATTTAGTACATATGTATGCTCAGGGAATATGTGAATTTCTAAACAGAAAATTTGATTTTTATCAGACTATGTAAGCATGAGCCTGCATTAAAAAAATAAGCAGATAGGGACAGAAAAGTATCATCTTTTGCATTTATTTATTTATTTATTTATTCATAGCATTTTTGCCCTGCTTTTCAGCTGAAAAGACTTCAAGAACACCTTACAGCAAGCTGTAAAATCCACTATTTGACAAATCCTTTATTAAGACCAAAAATATCATATACTGTATTTGCTGACATATAAGACACACTTTTTCCCAAAAAATTCTGTTTGAATTGGGGTGCGTCTTCTACGCAGGCATGTCTTGTACGCTGGCAAATAGTATTTGCTAGTGTATAAATGGGCTGTGTCTTATACACGAGTACATCTTCTATGCCAGCAAATATGGTAGTGCATTTTGGATATTTTATGGCATTGGCTGTCTTTGGATGAGTTCAGTAAAAAGGCATTCTCTGTCCTTAGGCTTACAAACTTTAAAAAAATGCACAAAAAGAATAGGGCAAGAAGAGAAAAAAAGGTAAAACTCAAGCACTACTTATTAAAGCTGTATCCTCTTGCCATCTACTATATAAAAGTCAAAGTTTGTGAGTGAGTTTGTTTGTCTGTGTCAGGCAGGCCAAGACCTCATACGATTGGCTGTGAAAGGCAAAAAGATCTCATATGATTGGCTGGCTGTGAAGATTCTGTGGAATCCTGGGGTTGGCAGTTCAGGGAGGGGCCTTTAGAATTCTCAGCCAGAGAGCTCTTGGGTCTCAGGCCAGTTGCTATGGAGATGAGGCCCAGCAGCAAGAAGAAGGGCAGCATATTCCGTCAGAAGCCAAAACTCTGTTTTTTTAACAACTCTGAATACAGATTGGATGGGGAATATGGGGAACAGTTACAGGTAGTGAAATAGGCTTGTTGTTATGGAGATGAGGCCTAGCAGCAAGGAGGAAGACAATGTACTCCCTCAGGAACCCAAATTGCATATGTAAATAACTCTGAATACAGATTGCACTGGGAAATATGGGGAAAAGTTATAGATACTAGAGAAGACAGTTTGCTGAGTTCTTAAGAGGAAAATAAAATCCCGAGAATGCCAGGTAAATATGCTAGTTAGATAGATAAATAGATGAGATTAGATGAGAAGTAGTGAGAAGATGCCCACAAGCGGAGAGCATAGCAGTACTTGACTGGGACAGACATAGGCTGTGTAATCAACAGAACCAACAGAGTTGTTTGTGAAACTTTGCAATAAACTTTTTTTTAAAAAAAATTCCTTCCCTAAATTCCTAAAAAGTAGGTTAGTTTTGAAGAAAGGTCATTTCTCAACTAGGTTTCAGGAAGCAGCTTTCCACTGCTACTGATCAGCCATTGTTGTGATTATGTTTAAAAAGAATATGAACTTGTTTGAAGATAATGGAGTCCCCAGTGGAGGTGCTGCAGTGCTCCAGAAATTGTGAAAATAGTCTATGGTTGCCTAATTATGAATGAAAAACAATCATGAATGAAAAGCAATCACTACATATGCAGGAGTCATCTTTATTATTAATTTACATATGCCACAGTTCCTTTCTGAAATGAAGTCACATTCCTGTTGGAGAAGATAGCAAACATTCAAAAATGGAATAAGAAACAAGATGTAGAAGGACTAGACAGTTGTGGAGAGCAGTTGTAAAGCACAGCAGTATGAGGAGGTAGGGCTGCTACAGCTTGGGTTTCTATGAAAGGAAGTAACAGGAGGCAAGTGTAGAGGCCATAGAAGACTCCCTTTCTTCTTCCAAAGGAAAAGGAGGTTGTGGAAAGCCCCTGGGAAAAGCCAAGGGAGACCCATCCTTCCCCTCAACTATAGGCCATATTGTGATTCTATTTTCATACACATGTTTCTGTTGTTGCTGCATATCACATTCATATAGTCTCAATGATCAAGAACTTCGTAACATCTTTTTAATATACTTTTCTTACACAGCTTATTTAAGGAGTGAAACTGCCTTCCCTGAAGAGGTGATAATTGGAAGTGGTGATACCCTTGAACTTCTGTGTAATGTCCCAGGCCCATCTGTGTCTGTCTTCTGGTATAAAGATGGGATCGAGATCTCACGAACAGATCGAACTCACACTGGCCAAAAATTGCTGAGGATTATCAATGTGTCTTTTGATGATTCTGGCCTGTACAGTTGTAAGCCGAGGGACTCAATTGAAATGCTCAGGAACTTCACAGTACACGTGACAGGTGGGTGGAATAATATTCTGTTATCCCTTTACTTTTCACCGGATCACCAAAATGATCTTAATTCACTCTTGCCTGTTGTTCCCAGGTCAAGTACGTTTTACCAGTTTTGCCTGTGGTATTGGAGTTAAATCAGATCATTCTGATATTGCCTGTCTTGACAGGATTTTGAAATTCAGTATCTCTTCCTCATCATCATCATTGTCCATAAAATTCAGGGGAAACTAAAGGCTTTTGTTTATCCAGATTCTGGAAATGTATTCTATAACAGGGACAGAAAGCCGCTTGGAATTCAAGGCAGTTTTATATATGTGTGATACTGAGTAGTTTTTCTATTCTTGTTCATCATTTCCTGTGTGTTGAGTGCAAAAAGAGATCTTCTGACTGCAAGCCCCCCTTAATCCTATTTTTTTAAATAAAATTTTATTTTATGAAACTGAAACCTAACAAAAAAGAAAAAAACTAGTAATCTACACAAACTTAGAGCAAAATTAAAACACAAACTAAAAGGCAAACTAACAATACTAACAATCCACATAAGAAAACATAACATAATTACAAATAACTAACAAGTATTGGTTCCCACCCCATTGCATACAGTCTGTTGTACTTAAACACTTACACCAAAGTATTAAATCCATCCTTCAAATCCTTAAAACAATAACTAATAGTTGCTAGTAATCACATATCACTAAACACTTATCACCTATCATTTATCGTCATGATTATTTGCCTAGTTATCTTATTTGATTACTTATCCACTTACTTACAGTCTAATTAATTAAACTACCAAGTTAAATCACTATTAATCTATTCTATATTCTGTATAGAGTTTATATTCTGATCGATATATTTAATTGCAATAATATGATATTGTCCTTGGAGGTTTCTAAGCAGAGGCTTGATGGCCATCTGTCGGGAGTGCTTTGAGGGTGTTCCTGCATGGCAGAGGGTTGGACTGGATGGCCTGCGTGGTCTCTTCCAACTCTACATTTCTATGATTCTATGATTCTATAAACATAAATTATTAGCAATAGTCTCCATCCAAATAAGTGAAAAAGAATAAACATTTCAAGCAACAAATAGAATACACCTTTAAATTCTTTAACTTTTGACTTCATATTTGTCATGTAGTGACATAAATTTAAAATTTTAACTTTAAAAAGCTATTGTCATCAAATCGCCTTCATTCTTCTTTAGAAAATCAATCAACCATTTCCATTCAGACACAAATTTGATTTGAGCTCTGCATTTTAACCTGTATGTTAGATTGTCCATTTCAACAATTCCCATCAATCTGCTTAACCACCTATCCATTGTTGGTAAGTCTGTTTTTTTCCAGTACTTTGCATATAGCAGTCTTGCCACTAATAGCATATGTTGGACTAATTTATGTTGCATCTTATTCACAGTTGTGTCTTCTTCCCAAATTCTTAATAAATATAATTTGGGTCTTCTTGGTATTTGAGACTTCAGTATCTTTTGCGTCATTTTTTTTAATCTTTGACCAAAACTGTTTAGCATTATTGCACATCCACACATATGGTACGAAGACCCATCCACACATATGGTACAAAGACCCAACATGATTGTGGCATTTCCAACATTTATTTCCAGTCTCTTTGTACATCTTTGCCAATTTCTCTAGTGTAAGATACCAGCAATACGTCATCTGGTAGTAATTTTCTTTTCAGTCATAATGTATTTTTAGTATCCTTTGTCCATAGCTTTTCTCATTGATCCATATGTATATTGTATCCAAAAATTTTTGCCTAACTAACCATGTATTCCTTTACTTGTTCTTCTTTCATCTCAGATTTCAACAAAAAATTATACATCCTTTTTTAATTTTTTTTTAAAAATATAAATGTTATTGTATAACAAGTACAATACATACAACCTACTACCTATAAACATACTAACATACTAACATAAAAACATACAAACATATAAATTCTCTAATACAAATGACAGTATTACTCAATGCATAGTATAACCTTGGACCCTAGTAGAACCTGTGTCTATTTACCCTTCTATTTGTACCTTATATCTACTTTTTATATATTTCTGTAATGATATATAATAATCTTAATATTAATTTCTATTTCATTAATATCATATTGTGTCTATACTTATACAGAGATTATATAGAAATTATTAATATAATCCACTAAAAGTTTCTGATTCTATAAATGTTTTTACTCTTATTGTACTCCGACCCTTATTGTGGTTCTGACACAACTCATTATGACTTCAAATTCTACAATAATCCCACTTATTGATATCGTCTATCTCTAAATATCCTATACATTGCGGTTCTTCTAATGTTGCCGTCTGTGATCTGTAAATGACATCTAATCACACATTATAACAATATCCAAACACATATGTACCTTCAAACATCACATTCATATTCTAAACATACTTTGACTTCTTTTATAATATATAATATACATCTTAACAATCAAATGATCATCATCTGAGCATAACAATAGATCCAAAACAGATTTAGTCTCTCCTTATCCTCTTTAAGTCTCATGTATAATTGTCTATATGAGAGCCATTGAATATTTAGACTTTTATCATTTAGTTGTTGTAATGACTTCATATTATAATCTTGCCTATGTCTCTCTAAAAGACTATAATATATCAACCAGTTTTGATCAGCTCTCATTTCTATATAAAAACTTGTGGCAAAATCCACATTGGAATTCTTTTACATTTTCTCAATTTTGTATTTATTCCAGATCTTCAATAAGTCATGTCTAACACAATGGTTATTAAAAGCAACATTGACTTTAACTTTATCGTACCAAAAATGTGCATGCCATCCAAATCTTCAGTCATGGCCTTCTAAATTCAAAAGTTTATTTTTCAGCATAATTTGTTTTTTTCATTCATGTGATAAACTAGGCAGCAAAATAAATCTTCAAATTTGGCAAACAGAGGCTACCTCTTTCTTTTAAGTCCTGTGTAACTTTATATCTCCTTCTCACTTTTTTATGCACTCCCCAGACAAGTCCTTTTGCCATTGTTTAAATGGTGTTTCTTTAGTCAAAATTGGAATCATTTGAAAAAGAAAAATCTTTCTTGGAAGGATATTCATCTTTATTGTTGATATTTCTAGAAAAGATAAATTCAGTTTTTGCCATTTATCCAAATCTTTTTAAATTTCTTACTATGTCTTTACCTAGTTATTTTCTAATAATTGACTTGATTTTCCAGTTAAATAGATGCCTAAATATTTCATTTTCTTTTCTACTGTTTTCAATTGCAGTTCATTCATTTCTTGAAAATTCATATTCTTGATCAAAATCTCAGTCTTATCTTTATTTATCTTCAGACCAGCTAGTAATCCAAACTCTTTTAATTCCTCCTGCAATGCCTATATTGATTTCAGTTATTACCAAATCATTAAAAAAGGCTCTCAATTTGAACTCTGACTTTCTATTCTTAATTCTCAGTATATCAGCGTCTTGTCGAATGCCACGATTCAGTACTTTTTATGCTAAAATAAGTAACAAAGGGGGACAGTGGATATCCTTGTCTTGTCCCCGGGAAATTTCAAAGACTTTTGTAGTATCTTCATTTAGTATAATTTTTGCTAAATGAGTTATATATTTTGATATAATCCAAATAAAAAAAATTGACCAATGTACATCTTTTCAATAACTTTAAAAAGAAATTGCCAGTTCAAATAATCAAAGGCTTTTTATGCATCCAAAAAAATCAGAGACTTTACTTTTCATCGTGGGTATTCAAAGTATTCTATCGGATCCAGTACAATGCTAATGTTTTTCATTTGTCTTCAGGGTAAAAATCCACATTGATCTAATTCAATATATATCTTTAATAAATTGTTCATTCTTCCTGCCAAAATCAAAGCAAAAATTTTATAATCATTGTTCAACAAAGAAACTGGCCTGTAATTCTTTGGTAAAGTCAAATCTTGTCCATCCTTTGGGATCAATACAATGTTAGCTTCCTTCCATGAACTAGGAGTTAGTCCTGTTTCAGTCACATCATTCATTACAGTTTGTAAAGGAGGTAGCAAGTCATCCTGTAAGACTTTTTAAAAAAGGACTTTAAATCCATCTAGACCTGGAGTCTTTCCAGATGTCAATTTTTGAATTACCTTCGCTATCTCAGATGTTATAATTTTCCAATTAATCTGTTCTTTCTCTTCTTTTGTCAATTTCGATAGATGTTGTCTCATCAAATAATCTTCTATCTTATTCTCTTCCACGTGCTTACTTGGGGATAGCTTAGAAAAATAATCATGAAAAATTCCTTTGTAGGTCTTTGTCCTTGGTAAACTCTTTTTCACCTTTTCGTAATTTTGAAATCATTCTATTTTTGCCGTTCTTTTATGAGTTTATATGTGAGCCATCTTCCTGGTTTATTTATATACTCAAAATTCTTTTGTTGTAGTTTTCTTTGTCCAGCTGAGATAAATTCACCTGATATTTTTTTGGATTAAAAGTTTTTTTTAATCTCTATTCTGAATATGAGTGTCTTGCAAACAAATAATGTCTAATTCAAATTTCTTTATGTAATGAAATATTTTATTTTTCTGAAGGATGTTCACCACATTTATATTCAGTGTCAAAAAATTGTAATCTACTTTTAAGTTTCAGATAAAGAAAAGTCCATCTTAATTCCTACATCTATCGTAGATGAATCCTAATTTTTTTTATCTCAAAGAATTGAAGCAGCACCTCCCATATCATCAGAGTCTTTGTGTTCTTCTTCTTCTTGTTGATCCATTTCTTTTTCAAAATCATAATTAAATATTTTAAGGAAATCATTCATCTTATTGCTCAGATTCGTTCTATACCTTTCCTTCTTATCACACATTCCAGCTTGTCCCAACCAAAAAGGTCATTCTTTCTCCTAAGTTTCGCCACCAAAAATTTATAGTTTTTCCATTTCCTAAGAATTCAAACTGGTACTTCCTTCAAAAAGACAAGCAAATCATCCTGAATCTTCCATGGGGTCTTACGACGAAGCTCCAAAATTTGAGCTGTCATTTTTTTGGTTGACAATTGAATTACTACATCTCTTGATACTTTCATCCTTCTTGCATATGCTGGGTTGATATGGCAATTATATTATGCTCAGAATAATCTTCATCTTTTCCCATGTATATTGATAAGTTTTCAATTATTTTTGCCTGTACGTTCTCCCCAGTTATCTTTGCCTATAAGTTCAGAAAAACTGTGGAGCCTCAGATAGTTTTCCTTCTCTTTTTGCTCAAAAAGCATCATTCTATCCAAATGTTTCTCTGGCTCTTGATGTGTTGTTGTCTCCAGTTGGGTAGTCTTCCAGATCTTGAGCCTTTTTCTTGTAAAGTTACAATTGCTTTTTTAGTCTCTTAAACTGCAGCATTAGTCTTTTCCATTATCTGTTGGATTTTTTTTTAACTTCACCTATCACTTTACTTTTTTTTAACTTCTCCTGTTTTCAATTCATCCACCTTATTTTCCATCTTATCCATCTTGTTTTCAGAGGGTACGTTAAATTATCTAAATTCTGCCATAAATCTTGCAAACGAATCAGACATTTTGCCTTCATTTGCTGAATCCTTTCTAGTTTGGATCTTTTCTTTGTAGAGCCTATCATTTATTTTATAAAAGAAAGAAAAAAATTAAGCAATACAACCAATTTCTATTTTGCCAAAGAAGCTTCTGTTCCAAAACATGGATTAAAAAATTGCTTCATCCAAAACATTCTCAGGAGCATGGAGGCTAGAAAATAGCCAAACAATTTAGAAGCTGACAAATATTCCTTTACACAGCTGTCTTCATCAATTCCAGTTTAAATGGCCATACAAGCATATAGCAGAACAGGTGTTTTTTATATATGTGTGTGTGTGTGTGTGTGTGTGTGTGTGTGTGTGTGTTTTAATTTTCATAGCTGAATTATAAATCCAGTCTACTATATAAAAGTCAATGTTTTTCTGATTGTGAGTTTGTCTGGGTCAGGCAGGCAAAGACCTCATATGATTGGCTGAGTGAGGCGAGAAAACCTCATATGATTGACTGGCTTTTAAGATTCTATGGAATCTTGGGGTTGGCAGTTAAGGGAGGGCCCTTCAGAATTCTCAGCCAAGAGCTATTAGGCCTCAGGTCAGTTGCTATGGATATGAGGCCTTACCATCAATAAGGATGCCAGAAAACATTTGGGAGGCATATGTGAGAAAAATTAAAGTGATAGACACAACATAGCCCATTTCCACACTACAATGTCATAATGCTATTATTCCACTTTCAACATCCTGTGGAATCCTGGGATCTGTAGTTTAAGAAGGGGCATTTAAGAATTCTCAGTCAGAGAGCTCTTTGGCCTCAGTAAACTACAAACTCCAGAATTCTACAGGATGTTGAAAGTGGAATAATAGCACTATAACAGTGTAGTGCAGAAATGGCCATAGTTACAAGGTCTTCTCGCATCGCATAGTAGATTGTATGAGTTCCATGTGAGGAATCTTAAAGTTGAAATTCAAAAAATGCTTCCAGACAAATGTAAAGCCATTCCACAAATTCAAAGAAAGCAAAAAAAAAAAAAAAAAAAAGCCAGTACATCAATATCACCAGACAACACAGACTGGATTGGGGGATTATGGGAAAAATTTCAGTTACTGTAATAGGCCAGTTGCTATGGAGATGAGGCCTAGGAGCAAAGAGAAGGACAGTGTATTCCCTCAGGAATCCAACCTCCGAATGTTAACAACTCTGAATAAAGATTGGATTGGGGAATATGGGGAACATTTACAGGTACAGAAATAGGCCGGTTGCTATGGACATGAGGCATAGCAGCAGGGAGGAGGACAGCGTACTCCCTCAGGAACCAAAACTGCATGTATAAATAACTCTGAATACAGTTTGCATTGGGAAATATGGAGCAAAGTTACAAGAAATGGAAAAGACAGTTTGGTGAGTTCTTAAGAGAAAAATAAAAATGCCAGGCAAATATGGTAGTTAAAAATAAAAAGGAAGAAATAGTCCAATTAACTAAACAGAGTGGGATAAAACAAAAGCAATCAGTCCTCTTAAAGTCCAAATTAAAATCCTCAAGTACAGGAACAATAGCAGTAAAAAAAGTGTCTCTTAATCAAATATTTCTATAGCATTATCACGTCCTTTCCTTAATGTCTGTGTGGAAGTGTCATGCATGGACAGCACTCAACCAGGTCTCAGTGAATGGATTTGACTGGTTCCTTTCCCAAGTATAAATGATGCAGACTGAATACTGATCTGAGTTAAAGTTTGCAAAATTTAAGTGCCAGAAAATGTAAATAGTGGATTCATAAGACCTATAATATATATAAAATATAAGAAAACTCAGTGTATTGTAGAATGTGTGTGTTACCAAGACTCTAGAGATAGCTCAGTTCCTGACATGAAGCCAATCCAGTTATATATCTTTGTGTATAAGAATGTCAACAAGATTTGACAGATAATAAACTCATAGCAGGTGCCACTGTTCAGAGCAATGGCTGATACAATCAGCTGGCAGAAGTAGTCTGATGAAAGGCAGCCAAGAGCTGAGTGGACCTGATATCACATCAACTTTGGAGAGGAGACTGATTGTTTACACAAACAGAATACCGTGAGTGATCTCTTGTTTTGATTGAACTAGACATGTCAGTTGATGGGCTAGGAAAAACATAAAACAAACTGAGAGGAGGTAGAAGTCAGGCTGCTTTGTAGTCTCCGTTGTGTGAAAAACATTGTTCATAACAGCTGTTATTCCTGGCTAATAACTAAGACAATAACCCTGATGGAACTAGATACTGCTGATAAGAGAGAAACATCTTTATAGTTCTGTATAGAAGATCTGTATAGTTCTTCATGGTCTCTGTGCCTCACCCATATGGGTATTTGTGCCTGCACAGAGAACTGTCTCAGAAAGTTCTAGAGCTGAGCAGCTTGCTAGAGGCTGTGCCCCTCTCGTGTACTGTACATGTTCTAGCCCACTATACTGCTTCTCAGTTTCTTTTTCATCCACTGGTAGAGCAACACGTCTTGGATTGTTCTCGTAAGCACCTCTCACTTTTTCTCCTTTCCTCTCTTCATCGACTTTCTACCTGGACTTAGTGCCCTTCTTTCCTTTCTCCTTCTTCTCCTTTCCTTCCTGGCCACTTCCTAAAAAAAAAGAAGAAGAAGAAGACCCTCCCTCCTGCTTCTCTCCCTACCTCGTCCCAGCTTCTATGGCCTCCACCTCCCTCTTCAAGGTCTACCCCACGTGTACTCAGAAGGTCACCCTCTCAGAGGGTGACTCCCAGTACCTCTGTTGGGCTACTCCCAGTGCCTTTACTGCTGTATGACCATGAAGTGTACCACTTGACAAGGCTTCACCCCTCAAACTCTGAAGAACAGGGTGAACTGCCTGAAAAGCTATTGTTGGGAGCAGTCCCACCAAGTAGCCACTCAAGTGGCCTTCTACATTCTGCTCTATTTGGCATCTGTGGCCATTAATAATCTCAAAAAGATTAAGACTGTATGGGGAACCAGGACCCTTCCAACACCATCTCCTTTGGTACTGATGACTTCAGATTTGGCTTCATTGACAACACCCTTGGTACTGATGGCCCTGGCACTGATGCCTCCTCATCCAATGCTCACTATGGAACCAAAGAAGAAAGACCACACATTCCAAGCAGGCAAAGAAGCACCACATGCCCTCCAAAGGCTTGGACCAATCCAAACCAAGGGAACCCGGTCACAAGAAAAAGAAGGCAAAGCAAAAACATCATGCTCCAGCCCCCACCCCCAGAGCCTTCTCCACTAGCAACCCTCAAGCTGCTTCCATTGCTACTGCCAACTTTGCAGCTCCCCTCTCTGAGAAAGACATGGCCTACCACCATGCAGCCACCACCACCTTTTTCACTGCAGTCCCCATCAACACCAAGAAGGCTTCAGTCCTCCCTCTCCCCTCAAAGGGAACATTCTCCGTTCACAGGGAAACCTCCCACGTGTTTTGCCATGGTGACTGGCACTACCAGGATGACTCACGCTTCACATTGGTCTCATACGTAGACCGCTATAGGTACCTGTAGAGAGAGTGCCTGAACTCCTGTTTTTCATATTCACCAGCTTATAGGGACTGCTATCACTAATGCTGTAATCTCAGCAACTGCTCCTCTCTGGCACACTGATACCAACAACCAATCACCACACTGACTGATCCCATCATACCGTGGCCACTCCTGCAATCATTTGTGGTCCCACATGCCTTCTTCACACAGGGCCTGCTGTCTGACTACCTCTACCACAGTACCCAGGCTGTCTCCTACACAAGCCATTGCAACTCTGGCCTTGGTCACACAATCAGAGGCCCCTGAGCCAGCCATCAGGGTGCCAACCTCCATAACTGCTGTTCCCATGCCCCCTTCCTCCCACTCTGCCATCTGCCGTCATGTTCATTGTTCAGCTACTGACTGTGCCTCCTATGCTGGCCCTGCCTGCCAGCAACCCTGGCACTGACCCCAGCCACGACAGACACACTGCCTCCCTCCCTGGTCTGGTTTTTTTCATGAAGGGGTGTCCCAAAGCCAAGTTTGGATTGCACACCCCTTTTTTTTTGTTTGCATTTATCATGTAGGAGGTGTCATCATACATCAGGCCTTCACAACACACGGCCCAGGGGCCGCATGCAGCCTGCCAAAGGATTTCGTGCGGCCTGCATCGCTCGTGAGTGCGAGGGCTGAAAAAGGTCGCAGCATTAGGTTGCTGATAGTTTTGAATGAACCCAACTGGGCAGCTCCCTCCTCTTTCCTTCCAGGGGGCAGCAGAGTGCTGACCTGATGCTACCTTTTGCCCTTGTGCAAGATGGTGGCAGTTGCTTCTTTTCCTTCTGTTTCTCTTGGATGCGGGTGGAATTACCCGGGAAAAGGAGAAGGCCAGCTGGGGCTGGAGGGGGCAAGAAAGGAGGTGGTCTCCTCCTCCGAGCAAGCCAACATGGACTGTTAAACAGCAAACTGGGACCCTCTGGGGAAAGCAGCTTATTACAGGTCAGTGTTCTCATTTTCCCCCATCCCTCCTAAACTGCATTGGAAAAAATTAAACTGCATTTAAAGATTGCATTTTAAAATGCAATTTAGGTCTATTCTGGAGTGCATCCTCATAAATTCCACCCTCCATCTGGAATTCCCCTTGTTTATCCTCCAAATCTGTTTTCTTCCTCCTTCTTCATCAATAATACTTTTTTTCTGACACCCCAAATTGTTCTCTTCCCCTTTGATCTTCTGCAAATCTTTTGCAAATTACACACTGCTACATTTCTTAAGGCATAGCTGTCTTGTCTTTCCAATATCCTATTTACTGGTTTTGTGTAATCACAACTTGCTACATCTGCATTACTTCAGTCATCCTAATGACAGTTCAAGAGGGTAAGACAATGGCCATTTCTGCCCTATACTGTTACAGTGCTCTTATTCCACTTTCAAGATGCTATGGAATCCTGGGAGGGGCCTTTAGAATTCTCAGCCAGAGAGCTCTTTGGCCTCAGGAAACTACAAACCCCAGAATTCCACAGGATGTTGAAAGTGGAATAATAGCACCATAACAGTGTAGGTCAGAAATGGCCACTGCTGTCATTCTCCATGTTGTATTTTGGTGGTGGGTAAAATTTAAGGAAGGAGGTTTCCCTATGATTGCCGGGTAAGGGGCAAGATTTGAACTTTTCAGCAATGGAAAGCCACTGGGTGACCTTGGGTGGATCACACAGTCTCAGCCCCAGAAAATTTAGTGATAGGTTTACCTTAGGGTCACCGTAAGTCGGAAACGACTCAAAGGCACACAACAGCAATAATTCACCAAGTCTACTCTGGTGAGATAAAAGCTTACCCAGAGTTTGAAAGCATTGTTTTTTAAGATATAACTCCCAGAATTCTGCAGTCAGTAATCATGCTACCTCGAGTTTTGGGAGGTTGTAGTTCAACAAAAGGAACTTTTGTGAAGCTCTTATTTGAAAGGATGTCATGTAAAAGATGGAGCAAGCTTGTTTTCTGTTGCTTAAGAAATTAGGGGCCTTTCCACACTACACTGTTATAGTGCTATTATTCCACTTCCATCATCCTGTGAAATCCTGTGATTTGCAGTTTAGGGAGGGGTATGTAGAACTCTCAGCCAGTGAGCTCTTTGACCTCAGGAAACTACAAACCTCAGAATTCCATGTGATGTTGAAAGTGAAATAATAGCACTATAAACAGTGTAGTGCAGAAATGGCCCTAGGAAACAAGGGAGACTTCAAACTGCAGGAAAAGAAGTTCCACCTAAACATCAGGAAAAACTTCCCTAATTTCCCTTTTTTATAATATAGTTTATTTTATTTGCAAAATAGTTTAATCATTAATTATACTATAATTTATTTTGCAAATAAACATTATTATACCATTATTATTATTATACCATTATTATAACTTTACTTGGAAAGTGAGGTGCTAAAAACCTATCTGCGGACCAAAGAAATTTAGCCTATTTAATTTCGGCCCTTACCTACTGCCAAGTTGTGCAGGTCTGTCGTACATTAGAGTTCCACAAACATGGCTTTTGTATATGTGTGTTAAAAGAAAAATACTGGCTAGGCTTGAGCTTATTTGGGGATATGGTAGGCCCAAATGCCTCCAGGTTCTTCCGATACTCTGGGATGTAGTTCATCTGGCCCTGCAAATTTGAACTCATTTAGGTTAATTAAATACCCTCAAGGCACCAGATCCTGTCTGATTTTGGAAATGGAAGCAGGGGAAGAAAAAGAAAGTGAGAGGAGAGAATGCTACGATCTTGCCTATTACTGGCTTGTGCAGTGTGTCCCTCAGGCTGGAAAAAATGCTATCTGTGCCCCAATCATAAGCAATCTACAGTTGTCGTCATGGGAGTAATCTACATCCAAGAAGGATTCCTCAGCCTCTTCCTTTTTGTGAGGTAACATTGCCATTTCTTCAGATCCAAAAATGGAATGAATTGCTGACTGTCCAAATAACTCAGCCTTGGAGAGTGCAGGGGAAGGGAAACCCAATGGGAAGATAAGCACAGTGTACCCAGTAAACAGGTAATCACTGGGGCTCAGTCAGGCTTGAATGACAACATGGAGAGAGGCCATGCAAGGCACAGAGGGTACTGGATTAATCATTCTGTGAATGAGCACTGAAAGGTCGCTCAATACTAGAGCGAGTATGTGTCTTGGAGAGGTGATTTTTAAAAAAAAGAGAAAGAAAGAGGTTCATGCTGGAAGTGAATTGCATTCAGGAGTAGCACCTGTTCACTGGAGGGGAATTTTATATTTCTCTGCTGAGAGTGAAACCCAAACTTGGATTTCAAAATTTTGATTTGGCTATGTTTTAGTGTGGATGGATTATAAACTGCTCAGTTGAAAGAGAGGCTATACATTTCTCATTGTTCATTGCTAGATGTTAAAGTGACAGTACAATCTGAGAGGTGGAGTTCTTGCATTATAAAGTTGTAATTCCAGTAATTATGTATTTCTGAGGTAGGTAGCAGTTGCTTATGGAGAAGCAGCTGGGAGACGCCTTAACTTTGCCCCCTGCTCTGCCATCACCTCTACTTTGTCTCCCCCCCTGCCCCCCGCTGCCTGTCTTGACTCTTTGAAGGTGGAAGAGGCAGCTACGTTGATCCCATGCCTGTTTTCATCTGAAGTTAACGTAAATGCAATGCTACGGTAGTTATGAGAGCATAGTGCAGAGGGTTGAGTGTTGGACTAAGACACTGGAAGACTGGGATTCAGATCCCATAGAAAACTGTTGGGTAAGCTTGGGAAAGTCACGCTATCTTAGCCTCAGAGAAAAGCAAGGACATACCCACGCAACAAATTCTGCCATGAAAGTCCCATGTTTTCAATTGAATTTGTTCCTTATCAACTTTATTTAAATGTCTCTATGTTAACCATTTTTCCTTAACTGTTATTTCTATTGAAAAGAGAGTCTTATGAGGTGATAACATTGAGTGTTATGAGGTGATAACAAAGGCATTTTAGTACATAATTGTTGTTTGTACTTGTTCCAAACTCTAAATAGAACACATGTTATAAAATGATAATTAAAAACTACATTGGCCTTAATTTTCTGGTATCATAAAAAGTGCCATCCAAATTTCAAACCACAACCTTCTAAATGTATAATTTTCTCTCTTTTAAGCGTAATCCAGTCTTTCAACCACACCAATCATGATGCATAAATATATAATTTCAAATCTGGTAGCCCCTGATTGTTTAGCGTCCTACAAATTCTTACTCTTGCCCTTTTTTCTCACCACAAAAATTTGGAAATATCTTTCTGCTATTGTTTAAATTGAATGTCATTAACTATTATTACGATTGGAACTAGAAAAGAATTTTTGGAAAAACATTCATTTTAAGAGTTGAAATACTTGCCAATAGCAACAGTTTCAGTTTAAACTATCTCTCAGGGTAATGGTTAATTTCATTCCAAGTTTTTGCATAATTGTTTTGAAATAATTTGGTGAATTGTGTTTCAAATAAAATACCTAAATGCCTAACGTTTTTCATAATTTTAAAACCATTTTTCCATCACGTCTTTCCATATCTTTTGTAATTTTTTTGTCATTATGACTGTTTTATCTTTATTCAACTTGAAGCCTATAAGGGCCTCATAGTCCATCAAAATCCATAATAAATCTACTGCTCCTAAGGGTTACTGCAGAAATATGAGTACATCATCTGCAAGGCTCTCAGATTATATACTTGTTTTCTAGCAGTAATACAATGGCCCCTCCAATTTCATGAGGGTTTGAGGTGCAGAACCATTGTGAAAGTGGTAAAACCATGAATAACTTCTCTCATGCTCTCCCTCCCATCTCCTTCTGGAGCTTCCCTTCCTGTTCCCTTGCTTTTTGCCCCCGCACATGTATACCTTCCTTCTCTATGCGTGAGCAAAAGGCAAGAGAATGTGGGGAGGCATGTGTACCTTCTTCCCAAACTCCCTTGTCTTTTGCCCTGACATGTTTGCTGCACCTGGGGAAAAGGCAAGGGAATGGTGATGGAGGCGCCCGTGCCTCCCCTCCCCATTCGCTTGCTTCTCTTGCCTTTTGCCCAGATGCAGAAAATAAAGGTGCGCGCACCAGGACAAAAGGCAAGGGAATAGGAAGAAGGCACATGTGTACCTTCCTTCTCCAAGCACAGTGTTCCCCCTTCCATTACCCTTGCCGTTTGCCCAGGTGCAGAGAAGGAAGTTGCATGTGCAAAAGACAAAGGAATGGGAGGAAGGCATGCATGTGCCTTCCTTCTCAGGGTACTGTGCTCCCCCCTCCCATTCCTTTGCTTTTTTCTCAGGCAGAGAGAAAGAAGGCATGACTGCCTTGGCAAAAGGCAAGGGAATGTTAGGAGGAGAATGGGGGAGGCACGTGTGTGTCCTGCCGATAATTAAATTTGCAAAGGTCAAATTCACAAATGTGGAGGGAGGACTGTATTTTTGATAATCTCTTGGTTGTCTAATTTGTCTAATTCAAACTTCTAAAGTCAAGATGAAAAGTAGTGATGCCTTTTCAGATTTCACAAAAATCTGATTTGTGGCTATTAATCAATATTTGTGCTATTTGTTTTGAATAAATAGCTGTAATCCATATTAAAAATTTATTGTCAAAGCTATTTTCTTTAATATTTAAATCATAAAAGTCTAAGATGTATTGTCAAAGGCCTTCTTTGCATCTAAGAAGATTAAAGCAATTTGTTTTTTATTATGTTCTTCTATTCCATTAGTTACACATCTTGTATTATCTTTTAATTGTCTTTTAGGTAAGAAATCACACTGATCCTCATGTATGACCATTCCCAATACTTTTTTCAATATCTCAGCTAAAACCATAGCAAATATTTTATAATCATTATTCAAAGGAGATATTGGCCTGTAATTCTTAGGATCAGTAGCATCTCTGTCTTCTTTTGGTATCAGTGTTATATTGGAACCAATTCACCTTTCTAGTATTCTACCCAATTCAGTTATATAGTTCATTAATTGTTGCAATGGCAAATACATTTGTTCTTTCAGCTCTTTGTGGTAACCACCTGATAGACCATCTGGGCCTGGTGCCTTCCCAATTGTAACTTTCTTAATAGTTTCCACCACTTCTGCCACTGTTACTCTTTTATTTAAGTTAATTAGTTGATCTTCAGAAATTGTTGGTAAATTTTGCAAAGCGAGATAGGTTGTTACTGTTTCTAATGAGCTTCTTTTTCTTTATATAATGTTGAGAAAAATCTATACAATTTTTTATTTTTTTGTCCTTTGAAGTCGTGTATGTGCCAGCTTTAATCTCAAAGATGACTTTTTATCTTTTCTTTCTCAACTTATGAGTCAGCCATTTTTCTGGTTTATTAGCATTTTTGAAATGTTTTTGTTAAATACATTTCATTTACCTCTCAATCTCATAAATCATACTCATAGACGGGTGTGCCTGTAGTATTTTAATTTCCTTCATCATAAGAGAATTTGTTACATTCTTTTTCCACTCTTCTTTTTTAATCTCCTCCATAATGTTTTGTTGGTTTTGCCTTTCTTTTTCAGTTCTGTATTTTGTTGAATAAAAAAGTATTTCATTACTGCTTTACTCAGATCACAGAAAACTCCTATCTCAATTTCTATATTTCTTTATTTAAATTATCTTCAAAGTAGAAGAATTCTTGAGGACAGGAGAAGTTCAGCAAATTTGAGGGGGGCAAATGTTTTCCCCATCTTCAAAAAGGGCCAAAAAGAGGACCCAGGTAACTGCCAACTAGTCAGCTTGATGTCAGTACTAGGAAAGGTTCTAAAATAAAGCTTTAAACAATCAGTCGGTGTTCACTTACTAAGAGCGAACATGAATTTCTCAAAAACTAGTCATGTCTAACTAGTCTTACCTATTTTGTTGATAGAGTTACAAGCTTGGTAGATCAGGGGAGTGTTGTGAATGTGGTATATCTTGGCTTCAGTAAGGCTTTTGACAAGGTTCCCCATGATATTCTTGTAGGCAAGCTGGTGAACTGTGGGTTAGCCAGGGTTACAGTTAGATAGATCAGTAACTGGTTGTCAGAGCAAACCCAGAGAATACTCACCAATGATTGCTCTTCATTCTGGGAAAAAGTGACTACGAGGTGCCTTGGGGTTTTGTCCTGGGCCCAATGTTGTTTGAAATCTTTATAAATGACTTAGGGGATGGAATAGAAGGCATGCAGATGATACCAAATGGGGAAGAGGGATAGCTGAGAGGAAGAAGTAAAATGGTAGGGACACTGTGTAGAGAAGATTGTAAAATGCAAACAGGGACAGAGAGGAGGATGAAACTGTTTAGTATCTTCTTTGCCTCAGTCTTCTCCCAGTAAGTAAACATGAGAGAACAGTGTGATACAGTGGCGAAAAAAAGGCAGTGCAATTCCAGGCTACTTCCACAGAAGAGTGTCCCAATCAAGAGAAGTATTAATGCCACATTACCCTGCTTTG
Organism: Ctenosaura bakeri; assembly: GCA_948474755.1. Taxonomy (NCBI): domain Eukaryota; kingdom Metazoa; phylum Chordata; class Lepidosauria; order Squamata; family Iguanidae; genus Ctenosaura; species Ctenosaura bakeri. Next base: position 60,192 of record CAOLHI010004766.1, read on the forward strand.
TACAGCTTCATTTGGGATACTGTGTCTAAGTTGTGGGCTCCACAGTTCAAGTAGTATATTGAGAAGCTTGAACGTGGTCAGAGAAGGGTGGCCAAAATGATTAGAGGTCTGCAAACTAAGCCTTATGAGAAACAACTAGGCAGTTGGGTGTGTTTAGCTTGGAGAAGAGAAGACTGAGAGGTAACATAATAGCTATTTTTAAATACCTGAAGGGATGTCTTGTAGAAGATGGAGCCAACTTGATTTCTGCTGCTTCAGAGATTAAAACATGAACAAACAGTGGAATAGATCATCATGGCAGGTAGCAGACTCTCCATATTTGAAAGTCTTTAAACTGAGGTTGAATGGAAATCTTTCAGTAATGATTCCTGCATGGCAGAGTTGGAATAGATGGGTTTTATGGTCTAAGAGACTATGATTGTATGAAATACAAATTGCTGTAGGACACAAGCAGAAAGGGACTGTTGTGCGTGTGTCCCTCTTGTGGGATTCCCAGAGACATATATTTGGCTGCTGTTGTAATACAATGCTATAATACATGGGCTTTTTGATTTGATATATTAATTTTGTGCAAGCAAAATTGTGAATACACTCAACTCAAGGGAAAAGTGCAGACTATTACAGCCTATGTTACTTAAAGCATATGTAATCTTAGTTTTTGTCACTTATCTTTGTTGAAAACAGAAACCACAAATTGTATATTAAAGTATATTAGTTAAGCAAAAAAGTTTTATGTAGTCACAATGTTAAAGACTAAGACTAAAGTCCTTCCTCCACATTCACAGCTTTGACCTTTGCAAACTTGATTGTTCATGAGGCGCCTGCTTTCCTCCCTCCTTACTCCTCCTCCCATTCTCCTGCCTTTTGCCCAGGTGCATGTGTTTTCCTTCCACAGACTGGGCATAAGACAAACAAATGGCAGGGGGCAGTCCTGTGCATGTGCCTTATTTGATTGTGCAGCTGCCCCCTCCTATTTGCTTGCCTTATAGTCTGGGCACCTGGAAGGCAGCATACCCCAGCAAAACACAAGTGAGTGAGGAGAGGAAATGTGCATGAATGGGGCTGCACGCCCAAGTGAAATGCAAGTGAATGGAAGGGAACACACGTGCATAGCTGCCCCCTCCCATTCACTTGCCTATCACCAAAGTGCCTGGAAGGCAGCTTACCTGGGTAAATCGAAGTGAATGCAGTTTCCCACTCCCATTCACTTGCCTATCTCCCAGGCACCTGGAAGGCAGTGCCCCTGGGCAAAACACAAGCAACTGTGGGGAGAGCTCTGGAAGGGAATGGAAGGGGGAGTGTTCATTTAGGCAGGGAGAGAGTTAGCTGTGTTTTTTTTTTTTACTTTCATGAGGAGTCTGTGCCCTGAGCCCTCACAGAAGTCGAGGGGCTACTGTAGTGCCATTGTTAGATAAAAAGTTATTTTTTTGTAATACTCTGGAAAACATTGAATTCTTCAATAGTGTGTTCTCATTTCTAATAGCGTAGAGTGTAGATTTACATATAATTTTCATACTAGAAATTTTCAGTGTGTAAAAACCTTGCCCTTTCATACATTCCAAAAGAGGAAAGTTTGTTTTCACTTTTTCCTCAAACTGCAATCTTTGCCTAAGCATTAAAAAATTTCTAGGGTAGCTTATTCTGTTTTGTTTTGTTTTTCCCCCATTTTTCACTGGGAGCCTTCAGTCTCCAGGTGTCTTCATCCTGGGCAAACACCTTGTAATACAAAAGGGCATAGCTAGAGGCTAGCGTACCGCTTACTTTTATGCAGTATTCTGTTACCCTGACAGCACATCTTTTTCTCCTTGAAACTTGTTGACAACTGAGCCAATGTTTTTCTGATATAGGCAAGCCAAACATCAAATTATGTTTTGTGAAAATGAATATAACTGTATGAATTGGGTCATTTCTACAGAGGTTGCTGCAGCACCCAATCAAGTAGCTGCTTCAAAAGATGGACCAACCATATTTGAGTTTGCCAGGAAGGCTGCCCTTTGTTTTATCACTACAAGAACTGAAAGCTTGAGCCAAAATCAATGGAATTTGCCCAAGTTTTTTATCTTACGTAGACCATTCCCATTGATTCACTAGTACTCAATCCTAGTTAGCACTAACATTTGAATTTAGTGCTGTAGCTGGGAACATGTTAACTGAAAGTGAAGTTTCCTTAACTTCCAAATAAAAATATTTTAAAAAGGAAACTTAACACTTAATGAAAAATGGATCTGTGGAAATCTATGGAAACACACATGCCTTCAAGTTGCCTGATTTATGGTGGTCCCATGGATTTCATAGAGTTTTCATGGATAGGGAATACTCAGAGGGGATTGCCATTTCCTTCCTCTGAAATATAGCTTACAGCACCTGGTGTGTGTTTGTGGTCTCCCGTCAAAGTGCTAGCCAGGGCTGGCCATGCTTAGCTTCTAAGATCAGACAGGATCTGATGCCCTTCAGAGCTCTTAGCTCCATTTCCTTCTCTACAGTTGTACTAACATATTCATTGTAAAGGAAAAGTGAGAAGACTGGTGCAGGAAGAAATGTATTGTTGCATGTTATGTTTTCATGGCCACACCCTGATCTGGAATGTTATATTCAGTTGTGGTTTCTAAAGAAATTTAAATTTCAGTAACCTAATAAGGAAAAAAAATCATACATGCAATAGCAAAAATCATGTTTGTGATGGAGCCTGGGGGTGTGGCTAGCAGAGCAGCCCTAGCGACAGGTGGTCATATAATCAGATTGGCTCTGTCTGAGCAAAATCCAGTTCTAGTAAGAGGGGAGGGGCTGTGGTCGAGACAGCAGAAAGAATATATACCGGGAGTGTGAATTGGATTATAGCTTCCTTCAGTGAGATTCTTAGAGAGAACTTTAAGTCAGAGCCTTCAGTCAACCAAAGAGGGTTGCCTGGAAAGAGGGTTGCCTTCTAGGTGGCCTAGTGTGAGGCAGAGGAGAAACCAAATCACTTATGAGTGGGTCACAAAATGGGACCCTGAGTGGGGAATTACACCTTTGTGCTAAGGAGAACCAAAGGTCTCTCTGTGTATGAAAGCTCTGTTCTTGACTACTGTGTTGATGTGAAGAAATTAGTTAAACATCTTTAGGGAAGTGCTACTTTGTAATAAAGATTATGTTCTATTTTTATTTTTATAATCACTGCTTCAACAGAATATTTTCTTCAGCTTTACTTTTATAAGAACATGCTACCACAGGGTATAAATTCTTTTTGAATAACCATTGATAAGCTTTGCCCTTTATCCACTAAGGTAATGGTTTTATAGAGAAGGCAGGGTTGTGAATAAGTGGAAGAGAGGGAGCCAGGGTGCTATAGCAGGATTAAAGGGATGCTCTACTCCAGTAAAGGGGAAAGGAAAGCAGGTCTCGTCTGTGTAGCCTCCTGAGCCCTTCACAATGTTACAACAAGAAACTGAATGTACTGGGTCAAGGTAGCTGTATGGGGCAAAAAAATGATCTTGCTTATGTTCTCATTTGCAGTCCTGCTGAAATTTAATATGCCAGCTTCTGGCAACCAACAATTCTAATAGTGTATATAATCCTGCCAAGAAAAGCAGTGCTGATTCTTTCAACAACACTACTGTTGTGCTGAAAACTGACCAGTCATCTAATTGGGCCTGTTTCAAACTGGCAAAACTGAATATGTTAATTCACCTCATTAAAGAGTCATTTAATAACTTAATATTGCTTTTTACATTATTACTGCATTTATTTTTCTCTGTGACATAATTTTAAGAAAAATATTTGCCCTCCTTTCTCTTGCTTGTTTTTACCTGTGGTTTCTAACATCTTTACCCATTATAATGTTAGGTATTTTTAAAAGCCAGTCTTTGTGGATTCTTCTGTACCAAAACCAGTCCCAGTACTTCTGGATGGGGTGACTGGCTAGCCAATAAGTGGAGGCTAGGTGGTAATGTTTTGACATGGCAGGATGCCATCATTCTCCAACCTTTCTTCCTGAAAGGAGGGAAAACTGAGTGCTTTTTGGCTAGGTTCCCTTTTTTATGAAGCTTCTCATTTTTGGCATGATTCCCTTTTTTTAATGAAGCTTACCATTGACTTTGTAAAATTACTATAGCATAATTTATATTTTATGAGTGATTCATTTTTATCTACCTTGCAAATAGTTTCAAAAATATAATACTGTGTTTCAGAAATTTATATGGAGTTCCTCATAGCCACAGATTTCCTTGAGGAAGATGCAGAAGGTAGATTTAGTTTTCCAGATATTAGTCTGTATCATTGACCTGTACAAGTTTTTGGATTTGGATCCATATTAAATGCTCCTCCATCTTGGGCTGTGTTGGAATCTTCCTGTCTGTTGTCTCTTTCCAGGTGGTAAATGGAGGCATCTATATGTGTTAGAAAAGGCTTTACTTTCCCCCACAGTTTTCTCACTTAGGGAACTTTGGATTTCATGATAACTGTATTTTGATCCATTTCTCCATGTTAGATTATCCTTGCAGGGCAATTTAGACTTTTTTGTGTAATCACCTGATTGAATTAAGGGGTACATGTGCTGTGTCAATTTCTGTGGAATGGCAGTATCTTCACTTGCAGCATATTTTGGTATCTAGGTATGGCCCAGCATCATTTCTGCTTTTTGAAATGCTAATTGAATTTGTGCAGAAAGAACCCCATAATATTTGTTTATAAATATTTACTGTTGGTGAATAAATAGGACATTCTGAGTTTGAGGAGCTTTGTGAAGTGAATGGGATAATGAATAAGCCCTATTTTTCCTGACCAGTGGATTGCAACATTGACTGCTGTGCCTGCTATATCTTGGATTTTGCACTCCTACTTGTATAGCAAAAACTCTTTTTTGTCTGTTTATTAAACTATACAACATTTATTTAGCAAAGGCTTGAATATGCTGGGTAACTGCTAGCAACATAATTCTCCTCATGCATCTAATATGTATTTTGGTTATGCCCAATGATAGTTTATTTTGGTTATGCCCAATGATAGTTTACATTTGGGGAATGATCATCAGTTGAATTAGTTTCATTTTGGAATAACCCTTGATTTCTCAGATACATGTGTGCTCTTTGTATGTGTACTGTTTGCACATGCCTTGGAAATAAACTTTTGGTCAATGGAAATTAATTCTCTGTGCACTCTTTGGCTAAAAGATTTATGCTATAGCATTGTAGACAAATGCTTACCCCCATTACTCAGTGGACTGAAGACCTGATGACATCTGAATGTATAGCATATAGACTTCAACTCCAAACAGGTACTGGGTTTGGATATTTGATTTTTTTCTAGACATTTATGCGTACCTTGTTTGTTATTACAAACATTTTCAGTTTTTACAAAAATTTATTACAAAAATTTTCAGTTTTTTATGTTTATTATTGAAGTTTTTATTTTTATTTTTGTCTTTCAATATGATTTTACACAATAAAAAAATTGTCTTTTCAAAAATCTATTGAGTGATATCTATTGAGTGATATTGTTGTGTTAGTGATACAGTTTAGTGGATCTGATCCATTCTGCAAACTGAAATTGACTCGCAAAGAATGTATCTGCTACAGATATGACCTAGGCCACGGTTACAAAAATTCAGTCCTTCTCCCTCTTTCTCTCTTACATGGATAGCTGTGACACTACCATTCATCAGTCACCTGCTCCATTCTTTACCTTTGGTTTGATATCTTACCTGATCATAAGACCTTCTTAACCAATGGCTTTTGGTGATTTCCCACCTTAGTATGAGGAAAAGCAGAAAAAAACGCCTCTGTTAGAACAATATTTTTATAAGAAAGGTGGAACACTGAGCATCAGAATCTGCATTATAAGGAGTTGGATGATTGGACCATTACCCCAGTATTGTCAACACTAGCTATTAGCAAAGGCTTTCGGAGATTCCTGGAAGGAGACTTTCTTAGAGCTACTATGAGATCCCCAGTGGTCCCCCATGCAATTACTAACTAGGCCTGTACCTACTTAGCTTCTAAAATCAGATGAGATCAGGAGTGTTTGAGTTGGGATGGTGGTGAGATTTCTTATGTTTAAAATATAGTTGAAGTGTGAAATGTTAGCCTCAGTGTGTTCAGACTTTGGTGGGGAAATGGGAAAACTGGCATGAAAGAGACCTTTTCTATTTTTTCTGAGGTTTCTATCCAAATACATGGTATGAAGAAAGTGTTAGGTTTTTATACACCATGAAACTATGTGACAAGAACAGGGAAGCTGTATTGAGCTAATCAATAAGCAGCTAAAATTCATGGCAGTTTTAATTGGCTTTTAAAGTACTTAATGATGTAGAATAGCTGAAACCTTTGTTACAAAACATGGGAGACATCAGTCAGTACTGACTACAATTTAGCTGGTAGCTAAATAAATAAATAGTTAAATTGCTTTAAATGCCAAGAGGCAAAACAGTACAAATCTTTTTTGCAGCATCTGGTGTGATGGGGTGCTGAGTTTGAAAAGCTGTTCCATATAATGCAAGCAGGACAACTTTGAACCAAACAGTATCTGTGTGGTTCAAGAAAAGCAAAGTCTGAATTCATTGTTCATAATTGGTACCTGCTAAGACTTCGAGGACTCTGTAAATATTGTGCTGTCTGGCACAGCGTTGTAGAACCTGGGGATCTCCCCTGAATCCCTCTGGACACTGAAGCCCACAACCAAATTCTACTTTGGCTTTTTTTCCAGAATTTGCATACAAATCTCTCTGTTAAAAAAAAAAAAAACTCACTTATAAAAACAAATAATTGTTATTTCTGTCCAGCCTTTGGCTTATTTTCAAAATTTAAAAATGTTTCAGGAGCAATTGGGGGGTCTGAGGCAGGTGGAGATCTAAACTTAGTAATTTGAAGTCATTATGGCTGGTTTGTGGGCAAAAAAAGGTCACCTGAAAAAAGGTAGAGAGATATTTAGAGATTAGGAAGTCTTTAGTGGTTATGGAATGGGAGCTGAGCAAAGTGGGCCTCTGGAGATGCGTGCCAGTCATAGGCTCCTCTTTACTTATCAGTATAAATCTTCCTGAAATTGAACTAGACAGCAGGTATCACATGCCCTGTGTAATTTTCATTGAGGACTCTGACCTTCTCTGAACTAGCCTTGTGTGGTGGCATAGATGTATGCATCTAGAGAACTGTAACCTCTATTGAACTCACGTGGGCAAATATGACATGATAATGGGAAATAATTGTAGGAATTAGTTCAAAACTCTACTTCTGGTAAAAAAAACCTTACCATCTTTCCCTTCTTTCCATATCAAGAATCTCTGTCATCAGGTGATGATGAAGATGATGAAGATGAACCTGAAGATGGAAGTAAGTACCTGGGATTTGGGATGCAGACAAAGGCTAATGTTCAGCAGTGCTCACCTTTGCTAAAACTTGAGACTGGAGCTGACGTGTATGCTTCAGTGGTATCTAACACTGAGCCAAAACTTCTCAGTTGTTCACATTTTCTGTGTTCTATAGTTGCAAGTTTTCTTGGTGTGGGAAAAATGTCCTTCTGCTTTTCCTCCAACACTTTTAAGCTCTCTTTGTAAATACATTTGACTGAAGCTGGCCTAGAAAGAAAATAGGAGCAGTGCTGTTTGCTGGTACTAGAGAATTTTTTTAATTAGATATATTTCTATTAAAAAAATACATATAATTCGATACTTATCAATACATAAAAAGCGGTTCTATTACATGTTGAATTGATGTTAAGAAAAGAATTTATAATAAATTAATTTTCTTACTTCCTTTTACCATCTATCTGGAATCATCTTTATGCGCTATTCCTTTTATCCTATACATTTGAAACTCTCTAAATCCTCCTTCTACATACATTTTTTGGTTTGAGTATACATTTTCTTTTATATTTCTTTATAGAACATTTACAATTTTTCAATAACAATCTTTCTTTTTGGGTATAAAGAAAAGCTCACTTCAGTTCAATTCAGTTAGTTTTTCAATTCTCCATACTTAATACATTTGTCCATCTTTTGCATTTAGTCATAGTATAAAGTAAATTTACATAATCACATCTTCTTTTTTAGACTTTCACACCCCATATTTTATTTATATATTTTATTACTGGTTCCCAATTTTTTTCTAATTGATTAGTTTGTTTTCCTTTAATATGATGTGTAAGTAAGTCAAATTCTTTCAATTCTAATATTTTTGTTAACCATTGTTCCATATCTGGTATTTTTGGACTCTTCCAAAGTCTTGCTAAATTCATTCTCGCTGCTGTCACTAAATGTAACAATATCCAATTTTTTTTTTTGCGCAAAGCTTTTTTCGATACTAGAGAATTTGAAATTTCAGTTTCCACTGAATTAGGCTAACCTACTGAACAAGCAGAGTGCTACACTTCTGCTACATCGCCTTCTCTGGAACACTTCAATTGGGACACTTCAGTGTTTCAGCACATTATTTTTGTTTTCGTTTATAGGAAGAACTTGTATATGACAAGTGGCTGAAATATGGGAACACTATTCAAAAGTGCACAGGAGACAAATGTGTACAATGACCTACATTGTAGGTCCACTTCTGTAAACATTATCCAATCCAAAAGTTCATTTCAAGAACTATTGTATTTCATAAAAGTTAATACAGCATAATATTCATGTTAATATCTTTTAATGCATATGGCTATTGAAAAGAGAATTGTGGCAGTTAAGGAGATAGCTATCTTTAAAAAAAAAAAAAAGAATCCCCTGAAGCATCGCAAGATGGAGAAGAAGGGTTGATGTGAACTTGTTTTCCCTTTGCAAATGTTTTGGTTATGCATGCCTGAATCAGGCAGAACACAAACTTGCAGATGGTTGGCACGGAGCTACCACTACTTGGATGAGTGAAGGGTTTCTTTTTAACTCAGCTAACCTGCCCAACTGAAGATTCATCCCAAACTATTCAAAAAGCTGTAATCTTGCCACAAGAACAGAACAAATAATTAGGCAGAAGTCAAGATTCTTTTAGTGAAATAGTATTCCTGAATAATTTCATTAATGTTTTGCAAAGTCCCACTGAAGAGTGCAACACGAGATGAACCTCGGAGCTCTCATAACTTTAAATAATGATAGTAATACTTGTCTATTTAACTCAAATCTGGGCAGTTTCAGGAAGCTGAGGGATCAATTTTCTGGCCCTGTTCCACACTGCCAAAAATTCCAAAAAACCTAAGTGCCTGGAATTGTCTGCAGGTTTTAAAAAGCTGATTTCTTTTTGTATGCAAGGGGGCAGTAATGTATTTAAAAGGTAAATTTTTGCTCCTGTAGTCTTCCAGGAAGAGTAATTCACTCCCTCCTCTTTTGCCAGAAAAACAAAAAAGAATATGTAGGGTGGATTTCAGGTCATGGAAAACACCTTGTGGGTTGTGTCCAGCCCCAGGGCCACAATTCCAACTGAAGGAAAATTAACTTCTGGCTGAAGGAAAATTATTGAAATTCACCTTAGCTCCGTTTGTTCAGTCACTGCACAAAATAGATCAGATTTCTTGTTTAACCAGCTGACACAGTGTGTTTCTGCAACTCCTGTTTTTTATCTTTACAGTTGCTCCATATTGGACTCGTCGTGAGAAAATGGAAAGGAAGCTACTGGCTGTACCTGCTGCAAATACCATTCGTTTTCGCTGCCCAGCTGCTGGCAATCCGACACCTTCTATACATTGGCTGAAAAATGGCAAAGAATTCAAAGGAGAGCACCGTATTGGGGGCATCAAAGTAAGTCATCAATGGGCTAATCTTTGCTCTGTTACTAAGTGTCTAACTGGTCTGCAAGTTCCTTGGATGTGTTTTCATCTGGCCCTGAAGACTTTGAGGTGGAGACTTAAATTGGATATTTTTGTACCACCTTTTTACTTATTCTAGACTGCAGTTCCCTTAATGCATCGGGTTTTGGGGGTTTTTTTTTAATGTTTTATTTATTTGTTTATTGCAAGTTAAAGCATGTTTTCATTTTGGGAGGAGACTGAGGCAAAGTCAATATTAAACAGTTCAGCCTTCTTTTTGCCTCCATTACAATTGCATCATCTTCTCTACACAGTGGCCTTAGTATTTCCTTGTTCTTCCTCTTGCTCTGAATATAGCAAAATAAATAAATAATAAACAATAGCTCTTTAGCAAGCCTAAAGAGAGCCATCATGGTGTAGTAATTTGAACGTTGGACAAGAACTCTGGGAGACCGGGGTTCAAATTGCTACTCATGGAAACTGACTAGGTGATCTTGGCAAGTTATATTCTTTCAGCTTCTAAGGAAGGCATTGACAAACCTCCTCTGAATCAATCTTGCCAAGATCCCCATGACAAGGTGGCATCAGTATCATCATAACCTGGAAACAACTTGAAAGCATACAACAAAAACAAAGCAAGGCTGAGCTTATTCTAAACTTTTGCATTTTTGATTTTCTCCCTACATATAATATCTATATTTGTAATCTTCTGTGGTGTTTCCCCCTTCTTCCATTTCTCTCACTCTCTATAGATATATCTTTCTTTTAAATCTTGGATCTTAGTTTCTTTAGACACCTCCTGCTTTCCTTCCATATTGGAATTGTTGCCAACTATGTCTTCAATAACTAATCTTTAAGAAATTCCTTTCCCTTTGAGCAGTTCTGACCACGGCATGTCACCCAATATTTCCCTAAGTAAGCTTACTGAAATCAGCTTTCTTGAAGTCCAAAGTGTGTCTGCCTATGTTTGGTTTTCCCTTTCCACTGTACAGCAATTGCAAGAGAGCATGATCACTCCCACCAAAGGATCCCGTTACTTCCACTCCATTGACCACTTCATCATGGTTAGGATTAAATCCAAATTAATTGATCCTATTGTTCCTTCTAAAACCTTCTGGATGATGAAATTGTCTGCAAGGCAAGTGAGGAATATGTTGGACCTTACATTCTTGATAAAGTTTGATTTTCAACAAATATCAGGATGTTGAAAGCTCCTATTACTACTACAGTGGCCCCTCCACTTTCACAAGGGTTTGGGAAGCAGAACCCTTGCAAAAGTTAAAAAAAAATTAATGTTCTCCCCACCTGAGTGAGTGCTCCCCCTCCCATTCCCTTGCCTTTTGCCTGGATGCATGTGCTTTCTTTCTGCACACTCCGGCAAAAGGCAAGTGAATGGAAAGGGGAGCTTGCATATGGAGAAGGTGCATGCCTTCATCCCATTCCCTTGCCTTTTGCCCAGGTGCGTGTGCTTTGTTTCCACATGCTTGGACAAAGACAAGGGAATTGGGGGAGAGACTTGCATGTGCCTTCCTTCTACACACACAGGGCTTCACCTCATTCTCCTTGTCCCCTTCCCTTCTCTTCCCTTTTGCCCAGGCATACTGCTTTCCATCTCCACATGGGGACAAAAGGCAAGAGAATGGGAGGGGGAGGGCTCACAAATCCTTTCCTTCTCTGTACATGAGGCTCCTCCCTCCCATTCACTGTGGAAGAAAGTCTTTTTTGAATGTCTGGTCATTTGTTCTTGAAACATATCATTCAAATCTTCAGTCTGGCTTGGAGGCCTATAGTACACCTTCACAATGATGTCACTGTTGGTTTCCCTCTCCTTTCATTTTTACCTGAATGCTCTCAACCTATTTTGTATGCTCTAAGTCATGGATCTCCTCACAGGTGTACACATCCTTGGTAAATAATGCTACTCTTCCCCTCTTTGGTCTGGTTTATTTGTTTGTTTGTTTGGAAATAGATTATACCCTCTATTTCTACCATCTAATCATCTCCAGGTTTCAGTGATGCCTGTTAAATTATGCTTACTTTCTTGTGTTAAGAAAGCAAACTTGTCTTTACAAGTTCATTTTATTTCCCATATTCTGTACATTCGTGGAACATGGGTCATTCTCTCCAGTAATATTTCTTGTTGAATGTTTTTGCTCAGTGTTGGGTTCTTGAACTATCGGCTCATTTCCCTCTGTATCACTGAAGCTATTTCCCCCAGTACTTAGTGTTCTCTTGCTCTATGGGACAATTACTCTCTCCCCTGTGAAACTCATTTAAAAGTCCTCTTGATCAAGTTTGCAAGATTTTTAGCAAATATTTTCTTAGCAACTGCTGTGAGGTGTAAACCATCTTTTGCAAGAAGTTTTTCTTCATAAAAGTACAGACCATGGTCCAAGAAGCTAAATTTTTCCAGCTGATAACATCTGTAGAGCCAGTTGCTCACTTCTAATATTCTCTCTTCCTGGGCCACATTCTTCAGTAGGAAGGAGAAATGAAATAACCTGTGCCTCAGGGTTCTTTAGCTTTCTTCCCAGAAGGAAATGTCTTTGCAATATGTTGAATGCTGTACCCTGCAGTGCCTTTTGTTCCAATGTGGATGATAAGAAAGGGATAATAATCAGAGGGCCTGATGAGTCTTGTCAGCCTTTCTGTTATATCATAGATTTTTGCCCTGGGAGACAGCATACCTTTCAGGACATCAGGCTCACCTACACTGCTTCGGTTCCTTTCAAGAGAGGATTATCTACCACCACGACATGAATTGTCAGCAGTCTTTCCTTCCATAGAATCCTTCAGCATCACTGCCACGCTTTCTAATGAGTGAAACATTTTCCTGTATTCCTGTGTCTTATAATTATTGATTGAAGGAAGATCTTTGAATCCATTCTCTAGCTTCAAACTTGAAACATTTTTCTTGCTAGTTCTGCTGCTCTGTCTGTCAGGTCGCCAAGCTTTCGTGTCATGGAAAATGCCAAGCTGTTGACTATGAATTCTTGTTAACTGCTCTTGTGTATGTAACCATAGCTAAAAAGGACTACTATATATTCAGGCTTAAGTATTTCTAATTGCTGCAACATCGTATTGAAAAGGCCACTTGCTGTTACATTTCCTGAAAAAATAGGGGTGTGTAGATAGGGGTAGAGAAATATGCAGATGAATCACCTTGGTCAAAGACACATGGTTTGTTGGCAGGCACCAGCCTCGGAAAGTAGAAGGGAGGTAGAGGCATGACAAGAATTATAACTCTGATCCATGAAAGCTTTATGCACTCAAATTTGTATTAATAATCTATAAAAGATGTATGCTATATGCACCCTTCAGTTTTGGCCACTTCTGGTGAAGTGTACTGTGTTGCGCATGCTTATCCATGGAATAAACTACTATCTATCTTTTGTGGAATATGGGTTATCCAGTATATGACACTGTGTTACATTCTTCCAAGTATCTGCCTCCTGTGTTTGGGAATTGTCCCCTTCCTAGAGGTATCCCCCATATTTTGCTCTTCCAGGGTGCTGGGGAGTGTTTCTACAGTATCTGCCACTTGTGGAGGCCTGAAAGAGGGTTTTGTTTTTTTTTAAATCAAGTCTGGGTGATTCCCTTCTCCCATTTGAGAGTGTGTGTGTGTGTGTGTGTGTGTGTAGGGGCTGCAAAAAAACAAAACAGAACAGAACAGAAAAACATGCATATATGGCTTCTAGGCCACAGTTTGTTTCAACCCTGAACTGAAATGAACAGATTTCACACACTGGTGGGTAATAGTGTATGAGGGCAGAAATGATAGATTCTGGTGTATGGAATGGGCTAATGTGGCTAAGCTTAGTGTACTCTGGTTAACACTCCAGGACAATTGCATTTCACATCACTTTCAGAAGATTCTCTGTGGTTGATCATATTAGATTATAGGTTCTCCTTTAAAGTCATACTTCTGTAGTCCCATTCATCAAGTGGGACTTCATAAACTTGTCAGGGATGCTGGCTAGCAGAGCATTTCAGAAGACTTTCCATGTGCAACAAAGCATACATTCCTAACCATTTAGATATAAGGTATTGTCTTTCATCCTTTGGCTTGAGGTTAAATCCTACATAGCCTAACTGTAGATAGCTAAATTTTTCATTGGTGCATTTATCAGGTTAGAGGTTTCCATTTTGCTCAGATTCAGTCAATGCCTTATTATTTCAATGCTGCTTTGTAGTTTAAGCAAAAAAATTCCAAATGGGAAGATTAAGGAAAACTCTTTCTTTTTCCATCATTCTATTCTGAGAGGGGAACCACAAACAAGACCAATTTGTAATTCTTTTTCATTTCTGCAGCTCCGGCATCAGCAGTGGAGTCTTGTCATGGAGAGTGTGGTTCCATCAGATCGAGGCAACTATACTTGTGTCGTGCGCAACAAATACGGTGTCATTTGGCACACTTACCAGCTTGATGTTCTTGGTAAGAGTTTCAGCTTGCTTGCATCTGATAGTTGCTAGTCATAGATTGGATTGTGAGTCAACTCATATCCCCTCCCACTGGCTTATTACAGTAATGTGAACTAGAAGGATGTGGACAAGCAATAAATAAAGGAAGCACCTGCCAAAATTTGCTCTTGCATTTGTATCCCCTTTTCAAGCAGGGAGGATTTAGCTAGAATTGATCAACGTGTAAATTTTTGAATCTAAATAATACATTGTAAATGTCCTTTTGTTTTTTTGTAGCAGTATTCTTCCAGAGTGCTAGATTGGGGGTTAAGTCTTTGGTGGGAGTTTAGCCAAAGTGCTGTTATGTGATAATTGTGCCTTTCCTGAAAGACATGAGTGCACTGTTTCTAAGCAGGGAGTTAACTGTTAATACTGGCTGAAGAGTGCACTGAAGTACATTGAAGAAATGTGTCAACATTGGACTGCATATGAACTCCAATATGCTAACTTATTCTTGTTATCTTAACAAATGTTACAGTTTATCTTTGTAAACACTGATTTGGCCTGAGTTGTCCACAGTGATAAGCAGCACAGAAAACACACTACCATAAAATTATTGGATGGTTCTAAATAAATATTGAAAACACTCACCGTTTTACACAAAGGTGGTGTTATAGTAGGGTAGGCAGAGCTGTATCGTAAAGACAGGATAGGATGCCTTGTCAGATTGGGAGCCACCACACAAATCTGGGAAAAGTAAGGGCCTATCACAACAGGGTATGTAGTATAGTGGTACAATCCTGGAGACCAGGGTTTGATTCCCCACTCGGCCATGGAAACCCATTGGGTGACCTTGGGCACATCACACATTCTCAGCCCCTTTGCCTTAGGGTTGCTATAAGTCAGAAATGACTTGAAGGCACACAACAACAACAACAACAACAACAACAGCAACAACAAGGTACCTGTATGTGCCTCAGAACCTGTAAGAAACTCTCTATTGCCAGAATTATTTTTATTTATTTGTGATTCTGCCAAGTATAACTGTCTTTCTTGTGTCTCTTGTTTTAGATCTAGAGGAAAAGCTGTGTTTTGATGTATTCGATACACAGTCTATGAGTGAGATTCATACCATGCTGTGTAGAAAACACATGGCTTGTGGGTGGCATGTGGCTCCAACCTGTTTTTGTATGCCGGAGCCTGGCCACCTTGAAAAATACATTTTTAAAGCAGAATGAAAAATGCAGAGAAATGTGCTCCACACTCCCCACACACATTCTTTGGTTTAACAAGTGGGGGAAGTGTAGGATTTTTTTAAAAAATCAGAAGTTAATTTCTAGGCAGTTAAAAGTTTTATTGGGTGGGAGATGTAGCCTGCATTACATCTGGGAGTGGAAGGTTGACCTGAGATCTTCTGAATCAGAAAATTGACCCTTGATCCAAGAGTGGAAAATGGGGGCACAGCTAGGCTTCAGCATACTCTCCGCTGTTGCAGAATAACATGGTGCAGCATAATCTAATCAGAGACTCAGTTTGCATACTAGAGACTATAATCCAGTTCTCTACAATGAACTCTTCCCCCAACATTATTCATTCAGTAGCATTTTTAAGAGTTCGTTCCATTTCTTTTTTCTTGTTATTCTTTTTCTTCTTTTTATGTAGAAAGGTCACCCCACCGACCTATTCTTCAAGCAGGATTGCCTGCTAACCAGACAGTGGTGGTTGGAAGTGATGTTGAATTCCATTGCAAAGTGTACAGTGATGCCCAGCCTCACATCCAGTGGTTGAAACATGTGGAGGTCAATGGAAGCAAATATGGACCAGATGGAACTCCTTATGTCACTGTGCTAAAGGTTGGTAGACAGCTGCACTCTCTTGAAAACTATAGGACTATTAGGGACTTGTCATTACTATTGGTATTTCTGGATTCTTTTAATTTTGTGACTGTTCACATAAAACAGAGGTAAAAAGAATATTCACTAGTATTCATTTCTTGGCCAAAAAAAAAAAGTTTCCCAACAGCTGGGAAACCTAATTGGGAAGAATAATATAGTGGTGTGAATTCTGTGCAGTTTTTGTCCAATATGCCCACATGACAAACTGTTTTGGGAGATTATTTTTTACATAAATACATGTGGGGTTTGTTTGTTTGTTTGTTGTGCTTGAGAACACTGTGGTTTTGCAAGATTGCTGTTTTGCTTTAAAAAAAAAAAGCAATCTTGCATGACAAAAAATCCTGCAAAGAAAACTGCAGTTTTGTAAATCCCTCCCACAGAAAACCTATACATGGTTGCCTGGAAACAGTGGGGGGGGGGTTCTGTGCAAGCCTCCACAATTCTCATGCCAAAAAAAGGTGTATTTCTGTTCACAATAATTTCCTGACATATTTTAGCATGTGCAAATACTGGGAAAGAACTGCACAGAAATATTTACTTTCTCTGTAGTGGGTAATAAACTTTGGAAAATATTCCTCCTCATTTGCGTAAATGAGATAGTCAAATATTAACATCTCTAAACTAAAATCATATGCTTTAAAATGGGACAACATATGCATGAAATCATTTATTACATTCATTTAGCAATTATATTTGAAGATATGTAATCCTCCTCAAGCTCTGATAAGGTAGTTTAATTTACAGTGCAGTTGTAAGTTATCCCTTACAACTTGCAGAAATATTTGTGTGTGCAGATGCATGTCCGCATGCACACACATCCTTTAAATTCTCCATATTTTGTTATATTACAACCTGGAAATGAAATGGATTTAGTTAATATTGGTACTGCCTGGTGTACAAAAGATACTCAACATTGTGAATGTGCCAAATGATTCATGTCTGTGGGACAGGCCAAAGAAGAATATAGTCAAACACAGTTTGTGGATTTTAGGAAAGTTGATTTTATCAAGCTGGGGGAAATGCTGGGTAGAATCTGATTCCAGGGTATAAGAAAAATGGGAAACATCTGAAAAAGGCCATGTAGCTGCACAAGAAACTTGAAGAGAATGTGAAAAGTAAAAAACATGTATTAAGAATGGAAGGAAGGACAAATCACCAAGGAAAATACAGATGTGTAGTCCAAGTTTGCAGGAATAGTGGAAGGAAAGCTCATAATGAGCTGAGCTTGGTTAGGGAAGCAGGAAGCAATGAGAAGAGGTATTCAGATATGTTTGAAGCAAGAGACTGACCAAAGTAACAGTGTGGCCACTGCTCAGCAACTATGATAAAAGGCCAACAAATCACAACAAAAATGCAGATCTACTTAACACCTGTTTTGCTTCATGTTTTTCCTCAAAAGAGAACTGTGTGATTCCATGTATCAACAGAGACCTTGGCAACTGATCTGGATTGCAAATTTAGATTGATAAAGAATTAGTCAGGAATCAACTAGTAAACCTGTGTGTGTGTGTGCACGCACCTTCAAGTTGCCTGTTGACTTCTGCTGACCTTATGAATTTCATAAGGTTTCTTAGGAAAGGAATACTCAGAGATGGTTTTGCTAGTTCCTTTCTCTGAAATATAGCCTACAGCACTTGGTTTTTGTTGTCTGTCTCCCATCTAAGTACTAACACGGACTGACCCTGACCCAAAGTCAGACAGGATTTGGTGCCTTTAAGGTATTTAGTCAATCTAAATGAGTTCAAATCTTCAGTGCCAGATGAACTACATCTCAGAGTATTGAAAGAACCTGTTGACGTACTCTTTGAACCACTTGGCTTCCTTTTCAAGAAATCTTGGAGAGTGGGTGAGGTGTTGGATGACTGGAGACAGACAAACATTGTTCCTCTCTTTGAATAAGGCAACAAGGAAGATGCAGGGAACTACAGGCCAGTCAGCCATATCTCAGTATTAGGAAAACTAATAGAATGGATTATACAGGAGTCAGTCTGCAAGTATCTTGATGATAGTTTAGTAAATTAGTAGGAGCCAGCATGTTTTTTTTCCACTCAAGAACAAATCCTGTTAAACTAATCCTATATCTTTTTTTATCATTATTGGGTCACTAGTTTAGTATATGGTGAGAAAGCTGTGGATGTCATTTATCTGGATTTCAGCAAAGTTTCGCCACAATCAGTAAATTGATTAACTATGGAATAGATGGAAGCATAATCAGATGGATCCATGATCGGTTGGAAAACAATGTTCAAAGAGTCATCTGCAATGACTGTGCTTTATATTGGAAGAAGATCTCAAGTGGAATGCTGCATGATTGTATTCTGGGGCTGTTACTCTTCAACATTTTTAATAATGACTGAGATGATGAGGTGGAGAGATCCTTATCAAGTTTGCAAATAATAGAAAGTAGGACTGGTAGCTAACCCAATAGAAGATAGGAGCAGAATTGTAAAGGACCTTGATAAACTAGAAAACTAGGCAGATATTAATAAAATGAAATCCAAGAGAGAGAAATGCAAAATTCTGCATTTAAGCCAGAAAAACCAAATGCTCAGGTATAGAATGAGAGATACATGGCTCGGCAGTACTGTACGTGAAAGACCTTGGGATTATTGTTGATGGTGAGTGGAACATAACCCAGCAATGTGATGCTACAGCGAAGAAGGCAAATGCTATTTTAGCTTGCATTAGTAGAAGCATAATTTCCAAGCTGAGGTAGTGAATAGTCCCATTATACTGTGCACTGGTCAGGCCACCTCTGGGGTACTGTATTCAGTTCTGGTCACCTCATTTATAAATGAGGTGAGCAGAACTGAATACAGTACTCCAGAGGAGACCTGACCAGTGGACATAGTCAAGAAGGACAGAGCCAAGTTGGAGCAGGTTCAGAGAGAGCAGCAAGGGTAGTAAGAGTTATGGGGAACAAAACAGGAAAGATTGAGTAAGCTGAGCATGGTCAACTTGGTGATGAGAAGACTGAGGACTGACATGATCATACTTGTCAAGAGCTGCCACAGGGAGAAGAGTGCTGGTTTGTTCTCTAAAGCTACAAAGGGTAGAACCAAATCTAATGGTTTATAAGTTATAGGAAAGTAGATTTCAATTTATCATTAGAAGGAATGCCTTGACAGTAGCACCAGTTGAGCAGTGGAATGAATTGCCTGGAGAGGTGATGGAGTCTCCTTCTCTGGATGTCTTCAAGATGAGGCTAGACAGTTACCTTCTGGAAATGCTCTAGCTGGACTTCCTTCATGACTTATGATGGCCTACAGGGGTCCTTACAGCTCTGATTCTCTCATGTTTTTGTTGCGCCACAAAAGTTAAGAAAAAAGAAGCAGAAGAAACTGGGGAAAAAACAGTCAACCCAGCATAAAAGAGAGTTAGTGGATCAGGATGTGCAGAAGATTTTATTTCAAAAATCAATTCATAATTGCTTTGGCCAGAAAATATTTGTATGGTAATTTCAGAAAGTGTTATAAGAAAAGGAGTGGGCAGTGCACATGCAATTATAATTGTAAGCAAGGCATAGACTGAGAAATTACAAAAACATATATATATAAGGTATACTTCATGTCAAATTATATATGTAACATATCAATTAAGAAATAGTGTACTCTTTAAAGGATGTTCGGTCATTTAATGGATGAAAATGAATAACATTTATTTAATTGTACTAAATAGAATCATAGAATCATAGAATCATAGAAATGTAGAGTTGGAAGAGACCACACGGGCCATCCAGTCCAACTCCCTGTCATGCAGGAACACCCTCAAAGCACTCCCGACAGATGGCCATCAAGCCTCTGCTTAAAAACCTCCAAGGTAGGAGACTCCACTACTCTCCGAGGCAGCAGATTCCACTGCCGGACAGCCCTGACTGTCAGGAAGTTCTTCCTGAGGTTCAGGTGGAATCTCCTTTCCTGCAGCTTGAATCCATTGCTCCTTGTCCTGGTTTCTGGAGCAGCAGAAAACAAGCCCCCTCCTTCCTCTACGTGGCATCCCTTCAAATATTTAAACATGGCTATCATGTCCCCTCTTAACCTCCTTTTCTGCAGACTAAACATACCCAGCTCTCTCAGTCTATCCTCATAGGGCATGTTTTCCAGGCCTCTCACCATTTTGGTCACCCTCCTCTGGACTTGCTCCAGCTTGTCAATATCCTTCTTGAATTGGGGTGCCCAGAACTGGACACAGTATTCAAGATGGGGTCTAACCAAAGCAGAGTAGAGTGGTACCAGTACCTCCCTCGATCTAGACACCATACTCCTGTTGATGCAGCCGAGAATTGCATTGGCTTTCTTGGCTGCCGCATCACACTGCTGACTCATGTTCAGCTTGTGGTCTATGAAGACTCCTAGATCCCTTTCACACGTACTGCTATCCAGCCACGTGTCCCCCATCCTATATTTCTGTATTCCATTATTTCTGCCTAAGTGTAGGACCTTACATTTCTCTCTGTTGAATTTCATTTTGTTCGCCCTGGCCCAGCTCTCCAATCTATCCAGGTCATTTTGAATTTTGATCCTGTCCTCTGGCATATTAGCAACCCCTCCCAATTTGGTGTCATCTGCAAATTTGATGAGCATGCCCTCTATTCCTTCATCTAAGTCATTGATAAAAATATTGAACAGCACTGGGCCCAGGACAGAACCTTGTGGCACCCCACTAGTCACTTCTCTCCAGGATGAAAAGCAGCCATCCGTGATCACCCGTTGGGTTCGGTCGGTCAACCAATTACATATCCAATTAACAGTAGCCCTGTCTAGCCCACATTTTACTAGCTTCGATGCAAGAATGTCATGGGGAACTTTGTCAAAGGCCTTACTGAAATCGAGATATGCTACATCCACAGCATTCCCTTCATCTATCAAGCTAGTAACTCTATCATAAAAAGAGATCAGATTAGTCTGGCATGACTTATTTTTGAGAAATCCATGTTGACTTCTCGTGATTATTGCGTTGTTTTCTAAATGATTAGAAACTGAACGCTTAATGATCTGCTCCAGGATCTTTCCGGGTACCGATGTCAGGCTGACTGGGCGATAATTATTTGGGTCCTCTTTTTTTCCCTTCTTGAAGATGGGGATAACATTTGCTCTCTTCCAATCTGCTGGAACTTCTCCTGTCCTCCAAGATTTCTCAAAAATTATAGCAAGCGGTTCCGAAATGACCTCTGCCAGCTCTTTTAATATCCTAGGATGCAATTCATCTGGCCCTGGAGACTTGAATTCATCCAATGCGGCCAGGTATTCCTGTACCACCTCTCTACTTATTAAGTGCCTCATTTCCTCTGCTTCCTCCCCTGCTCCCCTACCGCCAGGTTGAGTGCTTGTATCCTTCTGGGAAAATACGGAGGCAAAGAAGGTGTTAAGTAGCTCTGCCTTTTCTCTCCCCCCTGTGAGTAATTCGCCATCTTCTCTGCGTAGCGACCCTACTGTCTCCTTCTTTTTTCTTTTGCTGCGGACATATTTAAAAAAACCCTTTTTATTGTTTTTAATGTCTCTGGCCAGCCTAAGTTCGTTCTGTGCTTTAGCCTTTCTGACCTCCTCCCTACATCTCCTGGCTACTTGCTTAAATTCTTCTTTGGTGGTTT
This sequence comes from Ctenosaura bakeri, assembly GCA_948474755.1. Classification (NCBI taxonomy): domain Eukaryota; kingdom Metazoa; phylum Chordata; class Lepidosauria; order Squamata; family Iguanidae; genus Ctenosaura; species Ctenosaura bakeri. Next base: position 81,774 of record CAOLHI010004766.1, read on the forward strand.
CCCCCTTCTTCCATTTCCTATACGTGTTTCTCTTAACTCTTAGCTCAGCTGAGAGTTCTTTAGTCAACCATTCTGGTTTCTTCAGATGCCTTCCATTTTTCCTCCTTATTGGCACAGTTTTAGACTGTGCCGTCAGTATCTCCTTTTTAAGGAACTCCCATGCCTCCTGAACTCCTTTCCCTTTCACTATTCCTGACCACGGAATTCCAGCCAGCAGCTCCCTAAGTTTACAGAAGTCCGCTTTTTTAAAATCTAAGACGAGTGTCTGGCTACCCTTATCTTCTCCTTCCCACTGAATGCTAAATTCCAACAGGGCATGGTCACTCCTCCCTAAAGATCCAACCACTTCTACCTCATTCACAAGGTCATCCCTGTTGGTCAAGACCAGATCTAGAATATTTGATCCCCTTGTGGCCTCTTCCACCTTCTGGACCATGAAGTTGTCTGCAAGACAAGCAAGAAACTTGCTGGACCTTGCTGTCTTGGCAGAGTTTGACTGCCAGCATATATCTGGGTAATTGAAATCTCCTATTATTACTGTATCTCTCCTCTTTGAATGTTCAGTCATTTGGTTGAGGAAGGCGTCATCCAAGTCCTCAGCCTGGGTTGGAGGTCTGTAGTAAACCCCCACCAGAATATCCCTATTGTTTCTCGCTGCCTTAATTCTTACCCAAATGCTCTCTACCTGGCTTTCTGGGTTTAAGCCCAGGATCTCTTCACAGGTGAAAGCATCCTTGACATACAAGGCTACTCCTCCTCCTTTCTTGTTTGGTCTATTTTTACAAAATAGGCTATACCCCTCTATTCCTATATTCCAATCATGAGACTCATCCCACCAGGTCTCAGTGATGCCTATCAAATCGTATTTATTTTCTTGTACTAGGAGTACAAGCTCATCCTGCTTGTTTCCCATACTCCTTGCATTAGTGTAGAGACACTTAAGTCCCCAGGCCCTTCCTGCAAGTCCTGTACTATTGTTTCTACTCCTCCCGCCATTGGCCGCTTGTACTACTTGTCCAGTATCATTTGGGCCTTTTCCCCCTGTGTTCTCTGAGTCCTTGCCCTGAATAATATTGTCTCCCTCCCCAGTGGATCTTAGTTTAAAGACCTCTTAATCTTCCTTGCAAGACTGTTTGCAAAAACATTCCTGCCCAGTTTTGTGAGGTGCAGCCCATCCCTTGCCAGAAGCCCATGTTCATGGAAATTCAGGCCATGTTCCAAAAACCCAAACCGTTGTTGGCGGCACCATGTGCGGAGCCAGTTGTTGACCTCTACTATTGCCCTTTCCCTACATGCGCCGTATCCTTGAACAGGGAGGAGAGACGAAATCACCACCTGCACACCAAGGTCCTTAAGCTTGGTCCCCATACGCTCGTAGTCCTTTGCAATGTGGTTTAAGCTGCTCCTCGCAGTGTCATTGGTTCCCACATGAACCAAAATGAGGGGCTTATAGTCAGTGGGTTTGACTAGCCTGGTTAGCCTCTCCGTTATGTGGTTGATCCTGGCCCCAGGAAGACAACAGACTTCTCGATTGAGCTTGTCCGTTTTGCAGATTGCTGTTTCAGTTCCTCTTAGCAAAGAGTCCCCAACAACCAGAACTCGCCTCCTCTGAGACTTGTCCTGGGCTCCTCGGCGAACCTGTTCTACTCGGACTGCCTGGGCATTCTGTTTAGGCTGGGAGTGTTGATCTAGTCCCTGTTGGTGAAGTTTGATTCCTTCTTGTTGACATTCTGTTCCCTCCGCGTGGTGCTCCTCATTGTTCATAAGGCCAAGTAGTTCGAAGTGATTGTGTATGCTAAGAGTCTCTGTTACCTTCCTGGTCCTTTTACTCCTCCGTGTGACATTCGCCCAAACCTCCGTTTCCCGGCAAAGTGTGGTGACTTCCTGATCTGGCAGCTCCTCCGTGCATTCGGTCTTCTGGTAGGTCTTCTCTGCCCTATCCAAAAACTCCTCCCCTTCCCTAATAAGATGGAGATCAGAAATTCGTGCCTCCAGCTGGCGAACCTTCTCCTCCAAGAAGGTGACCAGTTTGCACTTGGTGCAGGTGTACCCGAGAACCTCTTGTGGCAAGAAAAGGAACATGCCACAAGCGTTACAGGTGACTGCAGCAGCTCCCTCACCTTCCATCCTTGAAACTACAGAGAGTAGTACAGGAGAAGCTCGAGAAAGTAAAGGAGTGCAAGTGCGCGCGCCTTTGGCGCGCGCCGTTGGTAGCTCCTAATAAAGCTCCTCCCCGCTAGCTGCCTCCTCCCTCTCGTTAGTCAGACCGTGTGATCAGGCAGAGCCCACGGCCAGGCAGTAGCCAGCAAACAATAGCAAGCAATTAACAGCAAAAACAAGCAAGGCCCCCAAGCACAGCAAAAACAAGCTCAGCAAAAAAACAAGCCTGTGAAACACACCTGGTCTAGGACGTCTTCACAGGCCCAGCTCTCCTCTGCTCTTTCCTCTGGGAAATGAGCTAGAGGCCCGTTGGTAGCTCCTAATAAAGCTCCTCCCCGCTAGCTGCCTCCTCCCTCTCGTTAGTCAGACCGTGTGATCAGGCAGAGCCCACGGCCAGGCAGTAGCCAGCAAACAATAGCAAGCAATTAACAGCAAAAACAAGCAAGGCCCCCAAGCACAGCAAAAACAAGCTCAGCAAAAAAAAAAAAACAAGCCTGTGAAACACACCTGGTCTAGGACGTCTTCACAGGCCCAGCTCTCCTCTGCTCTTTCCTCTGGGAAATATTATGGACATAAGTTGCTAAGAAAAGGAAAATGCATATAAACAAGGTTGTATGATAAAACTCAAGGGTGTGATCTGGGGAAAATGCATAAAAATGGAATCTAGGTGGAGGGAAAGAAAATGTAAATTTTTATGAAAAAGAAATCTGGAAGATGTGTACTGTATAAAGGTTTAATTTACAGTTTTGAATAAAAATAATTCTAAAAAAAAGTACTAGTGTCCTAAATTACATACTGAACATACTTACAGAACAATACTTAAAAAAACAATTTGAAAATCAAACTGTAAGGATTTCAAGAAAAGTTTCTCCAAAGAAAATGCATAGTTCTGAAAGTAGAAGATAAAAGTACATTCTAATCATAACAACTTGGAAGCAGAGAAGAAGCTTCGGCAATATGTTAAAACCTGACCTTTAAAAAGATGGCTAAAATCTAGGTCTGCACTTAATCCATGAGAGCTAGAGTACTATTTCCTGGTCAAAACACATTGGGATAATTTGAGAATAAAATGTTTTTCATTGTGGCCTGGTGTGCCTCATACAGTGGGTTCTTTGCATGTGCGCAGATACCTTATTGGAATGTTCCAGAGCTGAGTAGCTTGGTGGGAGCCTCACCCCTTTACCATGCATGACCTAGCCAATGAGGCTACCATCTCCCCAGTTTCTCTCTGTCTGTCAAATAGGTAGCTTCTGTCAGTATGTTTCTGGAGTTCATTAGCTTTCTGCTTATTCTTATTCTTTACCTCTTATTCTTTATTCTTCCTATTTCTTGCCACTAAAACCTTTTTAACAATTCTCTCATTCTTTTCCCTTCCCCTTATGGCTTCTGTGTCTCTCTTTAAACTTTGTTTATCCTGTGGCCACAACGTCTCTGCCTCTGCCTCTGCCTCTCTCTCTCTCTCTCTGACATTCATTTCAAGTGTCTTTATTGTTTGAGGAAGAGCACAATATCAAGCAGTGCAAAATCTGCTAGGAATTTACTTCCCAAACTTGAAGAACTAGGCTTCTTGCCTCAAATCATATTGCTGAGAGAAGTCCCTTCAAGTTATGGAGCAAGCTACTGATAGTAAGGCCTTGTTTAGCACCTCTGCCACTGTCTTGCAGGTAGGAGACCACTCAAAAAGATCCAGTCTTCTCAGTACAACCTCAGTATCTAAACCATCTTCTTCAGTACTGACTCAGCACTCCATATTAGAACAGAGGGCTACCAGGGAGACTGAGGGCCTACAGTCCACTGCCATATCAGTGGCTGGGGATCCTCCTTCTGTTGCCCATTGTCAGAAGGAGAAGTCTACAAAGAAAATGCACACCAGTTATGATCCCTCAGTGTGGAAGGATAAGAAGAAGCCAGAGAATACTGACTCTGCTCACGCTTTGACTTCCACTTCAGTGCTGACATCCACCTCCTCAGCTATGGCTCCATCAGTATTTGTTTCAACTCAGCCCTCAGTACAGACATCTCCATCCTTGGTGCCTGTGGTGCAAGTTGAGACTGAACACTCAGGCCACCTGGCCATGATCATGTCTCATGAACAACCTCAATGCATCTCACCTCTAGGGAGTCCACATTAGTCGAGTGCACTCACCCTTCTACAGAGAAAGATTCTACATCTCTTCTAATCTTCCATACTGAGACTATGGCCTGCGTGAAGATTCTTCCTTCACCTCAGTATCATATCTGGATCACTACAGAAAGAAACACTTTTAAAGAGAGCCTCCGTGGTCATATAGCTCCTATTTGCCTTCCTATAGGGATTGATACCATGCCCAGGATATCTGCTACCAATCACCTCAATTTTCAAGATCTTGGTACCCTTCTTGATCCCATTTGCGCTCTCAATCTCCATATGTTTGGTCACATGCAGCTGCTCCCTGATCTCAGTCCAGGTCTCTGTACTGACATTGCTTTCCCTCTCTGCCACCAGTCCCTCTGTGTGGCACCTCACTTCTACTAGTGCAGAGTGTAGTCAAGACTTCTTGTTCTCTATCTTCACCACGTTGCACTTTGGCTATGTACTCTGGACCACGTCCTTCACCTCTGATCTCAACTTCATTGCTGTCATCCACTGTAACAAGCTTTGTCACAATGAAGGTGATACCTTCTTCGTCTGGCCTTTCCATCTCAGCCATCGTCTCAGCCAACTCATTTGAGTTTTCTTCTGACTCCTTGTTGAGTGGCTACAAGTCTAACTCTTCCTTGCTGGAATCACCTGCTCCTTCCACTGCCTCTACTCTCACTGCTATGGAAGATACAACTCCAAAGACATCTTTGCTGATACAGTGCTCTGCATGGCTTAGGCAGTCAGTCTTAATAGAATCATAGAATTGGAAGAGACCATATGGGCCATCAAGTCCAACCTGTTGCCAGGCAGGAATACACCAGAATACACCATCAAAACAGATGGCCGTCCAGCCCCCGGAGGAGACTCTACCATACTCCAAGTTGAACTGCTTTTACCATCAGGAAGTTCTTCGTAATGTTTAGATGGAATCTCTATTCCCAAAGTTAGAAGCCATTGCTCTGTGTCCTAGTCTCTGGAGAAGTAGAAAGCAGGCTTATTCTATCTTCCATATGACATTCCTTCAAATATTTAAACATAACTATTATGTTGCCTCTTAACCTTCTCTTCTCCAGGCTAAATATACCCAGCTCCCTAAGTCTCTCCTCCCAGTGCATGGTTTCCAGGCCTTTTACTATTCTGACCGCCTTCTTCTGGACACATTCCATCTTGTCAATATCCTACCTGAACTGTGGTGCCCAGAACTGGACATAGTATTCCAGGTGGGGTCTGACCAAAGCAGGATAGAGTGGTACTGTTACTTCCTGTTGATGCAGTCCAGAATCACATTGGCTTTCTTAGCTGCTGCATCACCCTGATAACTCATATTTAGTTTATGATCTACTAAGACTCCTAGATCTTTTTCACATGTACTGTGATCAAGCCAGGTGTCACCGATCTTATATCTGTGCATTTCATTTTTTTTTTCTTGCCTAAGTGTGGAACCTTACGTTACTCCCTGCTGAAATGTATTTTGTTAGTTTTGAGTCAACTCTCTAATCTGTTAAGATAATTTTGAATTATGATCCTGTTCTCTGGGTAGATTAGCTAACCCTCCTAATTTGTTATCATCTGCAGATTTGATAAGAATGTCCTCTATTCCATCACTCAAATCATTGATAAAGATGTTGAATAACACAGGGCCCAGGACAGAATCCTGTAGGCACCCCAGTAATCATCTCTCTCTAGGAATGTCAACCAATGTCTCCTCTTCATCCTGGAGAGGAACAGAGGGTGCCATAGGATTTGAACTCAGGCTTGCCAGAGACATTAAAAACAATAAAAAGGGCTTTTTTAGATACGTCCCCAGCAAAAGGAAAAACAAGGAAATGATAAGGTCACCGCACGGAGAAGATGGCCAGTTAATAATGGGGGGAAGAGAGAAGGCAGAACTACTCAACATCTTCGTTACCTCAGTTTTCTCCCAAAAGGATAGAAGTACTCAACCTGGGGGGTAGGGAGCAGGTGAGGAAGCAAGGGAAATGCAGCACAGAATAAGTAGAAAAGTAGTACAGGAATATCTGGCTAGACAAGGTGAATTCAAGTCTCCAGGGTCAGACCTTGCAATAATCTTTCAGAACTCTTGGAGAACAGGAAAAGTCCCAGCAGACTGGAGGAGGGCAAATGTTGTCAGGAAGGGGAAAAAAGAGGACCCAAATAATTACCGCCTGGTCAGCCTGACATCAATACCAGGAAAGATCCTAGAGCAGATTGTTAAACAGTCAGTTTGTAATTACTTAGAAAGCAATGCCGTAATCACTAAAAGTCAACACGGATTTCTCAGAAATAAGTCATGCCAGACTAATCTTGTCTCTTTTTATGATAGGGTTACAAGCTTGATAGATGAAGGGAATGCTGTAGATGTGGCATATCTTGACCTCAATAATGCCTTTGACAAAGTTCCCCATGACATGCTTGCTAAGAAGCTAGTAAAATGCAGGCTAGACAGGGCTACTGTTAGGTGGATTTGTAATTGGTTGACCGACTGAACCTAAAAGGTGTTCACCAACGGCTGCTTTTCATCCTGAAGAGAAGTGACTAGTGGGGTGCCACAAGATTCCGTCCTGGGCCCAGTGCTATTCAACATCTTCATCAATGACTTGGATGAAGGAGGAGAGGGCATGCTGATCAAATTTGCAGATGACACCAAATTGGGAGGGGTTGCTAATAGCCTAGAGGACAGGATCAAATTTCAAAATGACCTTGACAGATTAGAGAGCTGGGCCAAAGCTAACAAAATGAATTTCAACAGAGAGAAATGTAAGGTCCTACACTTAGGCAGAAAGAATAGAATGCACAAATATAGGATGAGGGATGCGTGGCTGGATAGCAGTACCTGTGAAAGGGATCTAGGAGTCTTGGTAGATCACAAGCTGAACATGAGGTAGCAGTGTGATGCGGCACCAAGAAATCCAACACGATTCTTGGTTGCATCAATAGGAGTATGGTGTCTAGATCGAGGGAGGTAATGGTACTCTATTCTGCATTGGTTAGACCTTATTTGGAATACTGTGTCCAGTTCTGGGCACCTCAGTTCAAGAAGAATATTGACAAGCTGGAACATGTCCAGAGGAGGGCAACCAAAATGGTGAAGGGTCTGGAAGCCATGCCCTATGAGGAACAGCTTAAGGAGCTGAGTATGTTTAGTTTGCAGAAGAGAAGGTTAAGAGAGGACATGAGAGCCATGTTTAAATATTTGAAGGGATGTCATGTTGAGGAGGGAACGGGCTTGTTTTCTGCTGCTCCAGAGACTAGGACAAGGAGCAATGGATTAAAATTACAGGAAAAGAGATTCTACCTGAACCTCAGGAAGACCTTCCTGACAGTCAAAGCTGTTTGGCAGTGGAATATGCTGCCTGGGGGTGTGGTGGAGTCTCCTTCTTTGGAGATTGTTAAGCAGAGGTGGATGGCCATCTGTTGGGAATGCTTTGATGTGTGTTCCTGCATGGCATGGGGTTGGACTGTATAGCCTCTGTGGTCTCTTCCAACTCTATGATTCTATGATTCTGTTGTCCTAGACCCAGTGCTATTCAACATCTTTATCAGTGATTTCAATGTGGGAATAAGAGGATATTCTTGTCAAATTTGCACCAAATTAGGAATGGTAGCCAAAACTGCAGAGGACAGAATCAGAACTGAAAATGAGCTCAAAAGATTAGAGAATTGGACCAAAACACACAAAATGAATTTCAGCAGGGAAAAGAGTAAGGTGCTACTCCTGGAAAGAGAAAAGGTGAAATGCACAGATATAAGATGAGTGATACCTGGATGGCCAGAGTATATGTGAAAAGGATTTAGGAGTCTTAGTAGACCACAAGCTGAACATGAGTCAGCAGTGTGATGTGGCATCTAAAAAAGTGAATGCAATTCTGGGCTGCATCAATTGGAGCATAGTGTCTAGGTCAAAATAAGTGATTGTACCACTCTATTTTGCTTTGGTCAGACCCCACCTGTCCAGAGGAGGGTGACCAAAATGGTAGAAGGCCTGGAAACCATGCCCTAAGAGGAGTGGAGAAGATTAGTCTGGAGATTAGAAGATTAGTCTGGAGAAGAGAAGATTAAGAGGTGACATGATAGCTATGTTTAAATATCTGAAGCGATTTCATATAGAGAATGGAACAAGCTTGTTTTCTGCTGCTTCAGAGACTACATGGAGCAATGGCTTCAAACTTCAGGAAAAGAGATTCCAGCTAACCATTAAGAAGAACTTTGTCACAGTAAGAGCAGTTTGACAGTGCAGTGTGCTGCCTCAAAGTGGATGGAGTCTCTTTCTTTGAAGGTTTTTAAATGGAAGCTGGATGGGTATCTGTTGGGAATGCTTGATGCCATATTCCTGCATGGCAAGGGATTGGAGGCAATGGTTCTTGTGGCTCTATGATTCTATGATAAGATTCTCACAAAGATTCCATGAAGAAGTCTTATCACTACAAATGGAGACAACTCTGCTTATCTGTGTCCTCTAGTCCAAACCTCGTTTCCTGCATCGTTGTCTACAGTTCTCCACTTCCTGTTATTTCTGAAGGAGCAAGGCTTGGCTTTATCCTCAGTAAAGATCTGTCTATCTGCTATTGTTGCATTTCAACCTGTAGCTCCTTCATCACAGATCATTTTCATGGATCCAGTTGGTAAGAAGTCCCTTAAAGGCTTGTAGCACCTCTGTCCCCCTATTTCATCTCCTGTTACTCCTTGGTCACTGTCACTGGTATTATCCCAGCTGATGCAACATCTGTACGAGCCATTAGCTCCTGTGGATGAATGCCTCTTGACTTTGAAAATTGTTTTTGTGGTAGCTGTCACTTCTGTTCATCATTCAGGAGAATTCACTACCCTTTGCTCTGATGAAGTTTTCCTTGTCTTCTGCTAGCACTCTGTTGCAACCAGACATTGCCTTTCCACCTGAGATAGTCTCTCAGTTCCATCTGGAACAAGATAGCATATTGCCTGCTTCCTGTCCTGAGCCATTTACTCCCTTGGAAAGGTCACTGCACGCTCTCAATATTCGGCAAGCGCTTGCTTTCTTTGTTCAACATACCACCTCCTTTCGTCAGTCTTCTAACCTTTCTATCTGTTACAGTGGTTGATGGAAGGGACACAAGGTTTCAGCCCATTGTCTATCTGAGTAGGTTGTTGAAATCATCCAGATTTCCTATGACCTTGCGCACAAGCCCATGCCACCATCTCTTTGTGCTCATTCTACAAGGGCAATTTCAGCTTCTGCAGCACCACTTCATGGAATTCCACTCCATGAACTCTGTAGAGCAGCTACTTAGTTTCAGCCCTCTACCTTTATCCTTCATTACAGACTGGATTGCATAGCCAAGCAAGATGCTGGATTTGGTTGTGCCATCTTATCCTCTGTCTTCTAGGGTCTGAACCACCGTTCTTTGGGTAAGCTTTTTACTGATTCTGCACAGGCATGAGGGCACAGATGAATACTTGAAGGACTATCATTACAAGTAAGCAACCTGATAATCTTTTAGAAATCCTGAGCCATCATCTCTCTTTTACTTTGGAGAAAAGTTAAGGTAAACAAAAATGAACAGGCTGTTGTTGGTTGCAAAATTTTCATTCCCTCCCTCTGGGCCTTAGAAGCACCTTTAGCAGCCATAACAGCTGCAGGACTTCTTTGATAAGAGTCAGTTAGGTGAATCTGGATCCTGTAGTTTTTACCATTCTTTCTTAGCAAAATTGTCCTGACTCTGTCAGGCAGTGGGCACCATTGGTGAACATCAACTTTCATATGTCACTTGTCTTCACAGTCAGATTGATGTCTGTGTTATATCTGGACCATTCTAAGATATTCATGTGTTTGTTTTTAAACCACTCCATTGTTAATTTGACTGTGTTTAGGGCCATTGTGTTCCAATCCCAAGTCCCCTGTAGAATAAAGCAGTTTTATTCTATAGAATTGCTGTATATTTGCTTCTGTTCATCCTGCTGTGTATCCTGACCAGTTTCCCAATATCCATTGGAGAAAAACATGATTGTGATGAAAAACAACATGATTGTGCCATCCTGTTCTTCATTAAGAGGATGATGTTATGAGAAAAATAAGTAGTGTTGGTTTTATTTCACATGTAGTATTTTTGTGGCAAAGTCCAAAAGTTCAGTTTTGGTTTCATCCAATCAGATGACTTTTTCCCACATGTTTGCTGCATCTCCCACTTGCCTTTTGGTAAAATCCAAACAAGCTTTGATATGGTTTTGTGCCAGTGATAGGTTTCTTCTCTCCACTCTTACATAAAGCCCAGCTTTATGAAACATCTGATTGATAGTTGTCCCATATGAGCAGCAGATCTCTCCATCTCCTTTACTAATGCCCTCTCTACCAAGTAACGCCCTCTGTATCAAGTAATGGTATTACTGGGAATGTTATAGTGCACAACTACAGCCTGGACTTGTATCAATAGTTCCCTGATTTTCATGCTGTTTTTGGTTTAGATCTGTTCTCCAATAAACTCTAGAGTTTTCCAGAAACAGGTGTTTCTTAGATCTAAGATCATGTGGCCCTGGAATTGCTTCCAAGTAGACTCTGTTCAGCTACTTACAGGACTTCTGCAGGTAGTGGGTTTATTTAGATTTGTCATAGCAAAGTGGGTTAAGACTTATGCAACTAACTCATGCCAGTTTGTTTGTTTTTTTCCTTCACTTTTGTGTCATTATAAAAACATTTGGCACCTTCATAGAGTTGAGTATCTTCTGTTCATCAGGCAGTAACAATACCAATTGTAACAATGACAGTTAAATCCATTTCAATTCTAGCTTGCAATCCAACAAAATGTAGGTCCATGTGGGTTGTAAATGTGGCTTGAGTATTCTCTGACCTTGGTATCCAAATATAATGAAACAACAGTGCATCTTTTGGACATCCCAGCAAGTATTTTTTTTATCTTGCACCAAGTATAAACATTCCCCAATAACTTCCAGTTTTTGAGCAAGCTCCAGGCAGATCAGAAATCTGAAAGATGTGAGTATACAGCAAGGGCAAAATGTGTCGAGCCCCGAACGGTAAATCCCAGTGAATGTTGCTGAGTCATCATCTGCCTCCAAATAAGGACGAGGGCTTTAGTCCCATGCAATAATTCCTTTTAATTCTTCACTTTGGTCTGTAACATAGCCAAGCATGTGACCAAATTGACTGGTGCAAATTGGTAAAGTAAGCAAGGAAGTTTATAGGTGGCAAACCCTATTAGCATATGAAACTGAACTTACAGGGTCTTACAGGAAGACAGGCTTGCCAGCTATAAATAATTCTGCTCTCCTAAATGAAATGGAAAGGAATTCTCAGTAACCACATTTGCTGACTACTCAGGTACAAGTAAATGCTTCAAAATGCAACTGTGAGAAAAGAATTCAAGATCACAGTTTCGAAAGCATGCTAACTTAATGCAGCTTTTCAAACAATCATCAGTTGTGACTGCTTTGTGAAAAGAGAGAAGCTGCAGAAGGAACACTGGATAAAGGCCTCCACCAAATTAGCTCTTTGTTAGCTTCTTCAAGTCAGTCTATAAATGGAGCAGCCAATGGCAAAGTGCAATAACAGATATTTAGTCCTTTCTATGTAACATGTAATGGAGAGACATTTTTTGTTTTACTGAAGTTCAGGTTTCTGTCTATTCTGCAGTCTTGGATCAGTAAAAACGCTGAAGCCGATGCTAACCTAAATCTGTTCAATGTGACAGAACAAGATGAAGGAGAATATCTATGTAGAGCCAACAATTTCGTAGGCAGAGCCGAAAAATCATTTTGGCTCCACATTCGCAAATCAAAACCAGGTAAACCCTCAACTCTGTCCCAGAGGCTTAGCAACTGCAGGAATGAGCAGTAATGCTAGACATTAAAATTAATATTCATTTTGTACTCTGTGCTGTTGGCTGATATTGTATTGTCTTAAAGTTACTCCTTTTAGTTCTTCACTAACTTTTAGAATAATGTAAAGCTTTAAAACTCAGTTGCAATGAAAAATTCCCACATGGATTACTGCCAATTGCAATTTGCTAACTCCATCTTTTTCCTACTTATTGGCTTGTTACTGATCTATCTGACTCTTCATAATCCTTTTCTCTGTGCTGCCCCATTTTCCCCATTTCATTATTCATCAGATAACAGCTATTAGATGTATCTCTTCTTCATCTGGGAAAGAGGAGAAAATGTTTATTCCAGTATTATCACATTAGTCAGTTTTTTTCAGGTTGTTATGCTTGAAAACCACTTTTCCCATACACAAAAAGATAACGTAATGGCAGTGCACTCTTTCACACCATCACTGCATTTGCACTTTAATGGTATTGGTTCCTGTGTTTGCTTTCTTTTGAAATATTCCAAAACCATTTATAATCATCCTGTCCATTTCTCCCCCTGCTCCATGATTGCTACTTTTTTTAAAAGAGAGGAGCTGTAATTGATCATTTGAGTAATGTTGCTGCTATAGAAATTGCCCATTCCCCTCCCAGATCAAGGAGAATGAACACATACTGTGCTACTTTCATTTTTTCCTGTGCTTTTTCTCACAAACCAACACTTGTCCATTCTTATTTTATATAGTATTCTTTAAAGTTCTGTACATTTACTGTTTATTTTCTCTTTATTTGCTCTTTAAAAAAAAAACCCACTGGACTTTCTGGTCCTAAGTCCCTAATGGGATTACTTTGGAATAATGCAATTCCCCTTGTTTAAAAAATAAGTTTAAAAAATTGTAAAAAGAAACCATACTGTAGAATGGAGAACAAACGTATATTACCTTTCTTAAAAATCTCAGGATCTTCCCAGCCCAGCCACCAGAGATTGTCTGGGGCTTCCCTGCTGGAGATCCCTGGAGAATCCCTAAGGGAGAAGAATGAAATCACACCCACACCATGCTTGCTATGCTCCCTACATCACAGCAAAACAATCAACATGGTTACTAAACCGTAATGGAGTAGATCATTAACAGTATTTCTAGTAGGAAAAGGTTCAATTTCCAAATGACCCAACAGCAATATAGCAAGATACAGAATTGTGCTGTAAACTCCAGGCAAATAGTACTAAAACAGTTTAATTGAAATATAACTATGTTGTGTGATAAGCTCAACAATCACCTTTACAAAAGTCTTGGTGGCCTTTTCCCCAGTTTCCCAGTGAGGAGTCTTTCAGTTTTTGACAAGTAAAAACAGTCATCCACCAAAAGTGGCAAATGTTAACAAGCTGCTGGTGTCAAAATGGTGTCTTTAAAAAAAATGTGGTGAATTTTAGAGGGGAAAAATTGTTACCTCTTTTGCTGTGTTTAACTCACCATTTACATGAGCCGTGTTTTAATCGTTGCTGCTTGTCTTTATTTCCTTTCTGTTTCCCTTCTCTCCTCATCTCCTGTACCCAATTTTCACCATTGCCATACTAAATATGAGGCAGTCCTATTGTGGTAGCAATTTTTCATTCAGATGCTTTTGCTTGCATGCATCATTAGTGGGACAGAGTAAGAGCCTGGTGAAGGGAGCTCTGTGCTTTTTTTATACAGATAGTTGTGGTAAGAAATGAGGGCAAGCCACTACCTAGCACCTCAGAAACTGCAATCTGCTTTTGAAATTCACCCGAATCTTTTTATTGCCTTCTCTGATTATTTAGCTTATCCTGTGTGGTTTTTCTACCTCATCCTCTCTATCTCTTTCTCTTTCCCCCCTCTGTAGACAGCAGGTGTTAACAAAACGGATAAGGAGCTAGAAATTCTGTACTTGCACAATGTTTCTTTTGAGGATGCTGGTGAATATACTTGTCTTGCTGGGAATTCTATTGGGTTTTCGCATCATTCTGCTTGGCTAACAGTGTTACCAGGTACTTCTATTCTGTCACTTTTTCCTGTTCCTCTCAAAAGGGGACTTAGTGCCTGTTTCTGAAATGCCAAATTCTCAATAAATAGGTGAGTGTTGATCTTCAGTTCATGCAAAAAAAATTCCATTTCCAAAAACACATTTCACTGTTTGGGATGTACAACTTAATATCCAGGTGGCAGTAAATCATTCTCATTCAAAGGCAGAGTCTGCATTCAAATCAGTGGGTGATTGATGCCTAAAGCATTTTCAAAGTGGCACCTATTTTAATATTTAGGTGTAACAAAAAAAAATATTCTCAGTTGCAGGTGTCCCAAAGTAGATAGAATGTCAGCAGTTCAGAGGTGTTTGTTTCATACCATGTATAGCTTGAATATTTGGCATTTCTAAACTTTGACATAAATATAATGACTTTTTATATCACTGAATTTTGCGTTTTTTGGTTGGAGGGTGCCCATGTTTAGATTTTACAAATATTAATGCCTGGTTATGTTAATTCTTGTAAGATATTTACAGCTTGTCTCTTAGCTCTGATAGGCAATGTCCAGCAAGAAGGAATTGTTCCTAGTGTGGCAAAATGCCTCTTCTTTCTTACAGTTCTGGTATTCTTGGGCTACTGTTGTGTGGGGATATTTATGTTCTGTGCAAGCTAAATGCCATCATCACAGCAGCCACAGGGAATGCGCATGGTGTGAATTCATTATATGTAAAATAATACCAATGCTACCTCCGCAGAATCTGTTGTTGTTCAAACTAGCAGCAACAGTAAATGTTTTCCAAAGCATAAATGTGGCACAAAAGGCATTTCCATTTCAAACATGCAGTTTTTAACTTCAGTTAATTTGAATTGACCTTGATGTGAACTAATTATGAATACAGTTCTGAATATGAAATCAGTATTTAAATACTGTTTAATCAATAAGACATTGGACAGAATGACTACTAAACTCCCAGAAAATAATGCTTCATTAGCTACAAGGATATGGCTGCTGTTTTTCTTAGGAAATCTTTCTATTTTCTATATATAGTGGTGATGATGCCTACAGTGTCTTTCTCAGGAGTGGACAGATGGCAGCCCACGCACCATTTTGAGGGCCTTCCACTATGCCAAAAACTTTGTTTTGGGGGCAAAATGCATTTCTATTTAAACAAACCTCAATTTTCTTATTATTCAGAACATTTGAGAGAGATTTATTAATCATGGTGGCTTTTGCATGTGGACTGTGATTATGTGGATGAGTAATATTCTCTACAGATATTATGAGCAAAATATAAACATCTGTATCCTATGGAATATCTAGGGATTTTATTCATTGGTACTGGACAAAGGAAAATGAGAATTATTTTACAGTTTTACTAGGAAGCATGAATAAATCAGAGGAATTCTGCAGATTTCCAAATAAGGCTTAGGAAATGTGGGAACTCATAAAAATAGTTACAGGGTACCTGGCATATATGTGGAGGTTCAGTTTGAGGAACCCCTGCATAAAACAAAAAACACAAAGTGCTGCCTCTCATTATAGTCAATGGACACAACATGTGTGCCTGCAGCAGCATGGTTACACACTCACTGCATCCATTGACTATGATGGGATGCAACACTTTGTATAATCTTGGATTTGTGTGTACAGAAGTCACATGAGAGGAAGGCCCATTCATTGTATGTAATTTCCTAGTCATTCTATCTTGTCCCTAGGAGATCTGTGGACAAGAATGGGCAGTGTTCAGTGATAAAAAATGGAAAAATTAGAAGAACTGTTCAGTATTGTATGTGATTGCATATTAAATATTATTTTGTAAGAATAATACATTTGTAATTACAACTGACAGAAATACTAATGCACAACTTAAGAATGTTTTAAGAGCTAGATCAGACTGTAAGTTTGCCTCATCCAGCATTCTGTTCCCATGGAGCGGGTAGCCAAGTATTTCTGAAAAATCTACCAGCCGAAGATGAATCACAACAGAACTTAAAACACACACACACACACTCAAGCTGACGTTTAGTTTTACAATGGCATTTCAGAAAGATTTGCTCAGTTCTAGTAGATTATTCTGTAGGGTCACAATGACAATTCTTTTAGGATGTTGCAGTGGCAGTTGTGTAGAATACTAGAAGTTTATACTTTAGCTGTGAGATATGTATTGTTCCATAAATTGCTGGTTCAGTGTCACAGGCAGTGTGTGGAGGTCAGTTATTTAAGATGTTATTGGATAGCTGCAAGCATGGCATAGAGTTCACAAATGCCTTTTGAACTGAAGTGTGATCTGTAGTAATGTGAGCATTAACATATGTTGTCTGTTATTCCTCAGCAGAAAAGCTGGTTGCAGTAGATGACTCCAGCTCTCTTTACGCAGGGATCTTCAGCTATGGAATTGGCTTTGTTCTTTTCCTGTTGGTGGCAGTGATGGTAGTTATTTATAGAATTAAAAGACCAGTCAAAAAGCCTATAAATGCCACCACTGTTCAGAAAGTCTCCAAGTTCCCACTCAAGAGACAGGTAACAGAAAGTAGATACAAGATTTATATTCTCTCCTATATTCCTACCTTTTCTTGCCTTCTTTTTAGGTCAGAAATAGTTTCCCAATTCCTTATGTCTGTAACAGTTCTTGAGTACCATTCATGAATGCTAGATTCATCATGATCATGCTCTGTTTCCTGACAAATATTCAAATAAATGCTGTGTAAATTACTATCTTCAAATATTCTAGTGGTTCCAGAACATTCTAGTTTATAGCCCTTGGTTTTCCTTATCTGAATATGATAGAAATTGACATATTAGCCACCTTGAATCCAACCTTTGGGGAAAAGGCTGGGAATAAATAAAGTAACACAATACAATGAAATTTACAAATGGTGCTGAACCGATCTGATGACTGAGAGAAAACAGATCTCTGATAAAGTTGTATACTGTCAAGGTGCAGAGAGCTGCCCTTGAAATCAGCAGTCAGGTTGATGCTGTTGCCTGACATGGTGGAGACTCTCATGTGTAGCAGCAGCACAGAGAGACAGTGAAAGTCCAAGTTGCACAGGACTCACCTGGTGAAGGCAATGACAGATCATAAAAGGGTAATGCTCAGTTTGCAAGATGCTTGCTACTTCCCCTTTTCTTGGGGTCTGAATCATTGCTATAGTCATAGAGTCCAAAATGCTGACTTCTCTAATAATGATGTGAATCTTGGGAAGCCTAAGTAGTAGGTTTCTATTGGTGGTCTGCACATTCACTGTTGTTGCAGGTTCAGGAGGGAGAGGGAAGTAGCGGAAAATCCTTCCTAATGGGTAGTAGTAGAAACTTTCTCATTAGAGGTGGATACTACCAAGCAGGTTCCGCTAGTCTGTTCATTCCCAGTAATGTTTTTCTTGGTTGTCTTATTAGCTGAGACAGAGTATACGTTTAAAATAAATGTAATGCTTTGCTTATTGACAGGCGAAATCACACTGCTGAATTGGGAAGCTGAGATTATTTAAACCAAAGGATAATTTAGAGACTTACACTTCAAAAGAAATATGATGTCTTTTGTTGAATGTCTGTTGCACAAAACACCAACTGAGTGAAACAAAAATTAAACCAAAATGTCCAGCTATATCCTTTTACCCAATTCATTCCTGTGCTTGTTGCAGGGGCTGTTGGTAATAACAATTCATTTGCTGTATTCAAGCAGGTGTCTTTGGAGTCCAACTCGTCAATGAATTCCAATACTCCACTGGTCAGGATCACCCGTCTTTCCTCCAGTGATGGACCAGTCCTGGCAAATGTCTCAGAGCTTGAGCTGCCTTCTGATCCTAAATGGGAGTTGGCAAGATCTCGGTGAGAAAAATATGCTA